>JAQGAO010007262.1:0-11458 GCA_034697705.1 Ommatoiulus sabulosus
ATCTCCGACGAATTCAAGATCTTC
The DNA here is from genome assembly GCA_034697705.1 of Ommatoiulus sabulosus. Taxonomy (NCBI): domain Eukaryota; kingdom Metazoa; phylum Arthropoda; class Diplopoda; order Julida; family Julidae; genus Ommatoiulus; species Ommatoiulus sabulosus. The sequence goes on from JAQGAO010007262.1 coordinate 25, forward strand.
ATGGCGGAGTGTGGTATCCAACACCGGCGGGTAACCCCATATTGGCCGCAAGCAAACGGGCTGGTCGAGCGACTAAACCAGTCGTTTGTGAAGGTGCTCCGGATTGCTAATTTGGAGAGGAGCTGCTGGCAGAAGAGACTCTGCGACTTCTTGGGTGCTTACCGTAGCACGCCACACCGTATCACAGGGAAATCACCATTTGAGCTGTTAGTGGGTCGCCAGATGAGGACGAAGATACCCCAGCTCGAGAAGAAGCTTCCTCCTGATGATGCAGTGCGGACCAAAGACTATGCTGAGAAGCAGAAGTCAAAGATTTACAGTGACCAGAGACGCTCCGCAACCAAGTGCCAGATTGATGTAGGTGACCAAGTGCTGGTTGGTCGCCCTCGCTCTCACAAGCTGGACTTTTCTTATGATGAAGAGCCAGCAGTCGTCCAGGACCGGTTCCAGAACAGGCTGACGCTCCAGAAAGCCGATGGTGTCGTCGTGGAGCGGAACGTCAGCCAGGTGAAAAGAATGCCTCTCCTGAGTACCGTAAAGACAGTGCCTGCAGACGAAGCAGATGCAGGAGTCAAGCCACAGCTGGGGCCTGAGGAAGAAACTTCAAGCCAGACCATGCTGGGGCCGAGACCCGAAGCAGATGAAGCCACATCGCAGCCAGAGGGTCCCAGTCAACCCAGTGGGACACAGCATTCGGCCGATGGACCAGACGAGCACGTACCAGAAGTGAGGCGGACCACGCGAACTGTGCAGAAGCCAAGCCGGTTCGCATCCAAGGATTGGACCACCTTTATTATGTAGATCTCGTTGTTAGTCAGTGCCGCGCTACGGGTCTCTGTATTTTGATATTATTTGCTATTTTGACATTCATTTATTTTGTATAAAGAAAAAGAGTGTGTGTGGTGTCGAGGTCGCCACTTGGTGGCGTGTTGGCGCCATGACCTAAGGTCAAGAAATAAACGGGCAGTTAGCCCCCGACCTGTCAACTGAACAGACGTCTCTGTCCCTGCTTTTCGCGGCCACTACAGAGAGGTATTAAGATGTTTCGTTTCATGTCGAAGGTGGAAGTTCTTTGTTTTACAAAATCGTATGTTCATGTTTGTCGAAATGATATTTTAGGGTTTATGACCCTTTTGGTGTATATTGTTTCAGGCTAATATTGAGTTGGTGATTGCATGTGAGCTCCATGAGCATGAAGAGGTCACCCAAGGATTTGCTTAAATTTGCAATTTTAGTTATGTACAATGTACAGTATGTGTCAACATTTTGCCAACTTAAAAATTAAAGGCTATTTATAAGCACTTAGCGAGTTAATCCTGCTAAAAGTTTAGGGTATCCCCAGACCTGAAAAAACCTGGAAAACTCAGGGAACTTGAAAATGTCTCAGAAAATCAGGGAAGAATGACTGTTTTTGAAACAGTCAAAGAAATTCAATGATTAGGGTTGTTACACTTCAAAATTAATGCTTCTGGTTAGCTCAGGGCCCATTTGCAAATTTTTAAGTTTCCTTGTAGAAATTTGCAAAAATGTCAACAGCATCCGAAGACAAATTTGTAATGTTTTCTACAGTGTCCAAGGACCAAGTTGCAACATTTTAAAAAAATTATCGAGGACACACTTGCAACTTTTTCAATTTTCTTGAGGATAAACATGAAAAATCATCAACCTTTTTTCCGAGGACAAATTTGCAAAATTTTAGAAATTACCGATGACATATTTTCAATATTTTTAACTTTTTCGAGGATTATAACATTGCAAAATTTTCAACTAATTCCGCGGACATACATGTATTTAAAAAAATTTACCTATTCTGATGATGATATATTTGCAAAATATGTGACAGTTTCCGAGGACAAATTGTCAACAATTCCCAAAGACAGACGTGCTAAATTTTCCGCATTTTCCGAACACAAATTTGAAACATTATTAATAGTTTCCGAGGAGAAATTGTCAAAAGTTTCAGAATTCTAACAATACAATTTTCAAGATTTCTAACCTATTTTAGCACAAATGTACACAATTTTAAGCTGCTTTCGAGAGCTTTTGTTGTAAAACCTTCAATAGTTTCTGAGGAGATATTTGCAAAACTTTCAGCAGATTTAGAGACCAATTTACAAATATCCTTTTCAGAATACAATTTTCAAAATGTACAACTTTTTCCTACTACAACGTTGAAAATTTTTCAAAATTGACATTTCAAAATATTGAAAGTTGTGCTGTGTAGATTTGACAAAATCGAGGATAACATTAGCATACATTGTGTCAATTTTGTTGTTGGTGAGGGAAAAGTCAGGGAACCCAGAAGTTGAATTTTCCAGTTTTTTTCTGGTTACTCTCCGTAGGGCTGGTATACATGTTATCTTTAAAACATTTTTAATATTTACTTAGCAACATGTGCAATTTCGCCATTTGAAATGTTTAGTAGTTCACCCAAAACAGAAACAATAATTATGCCAAATACAAGTATACATAAATAGTAAGAAATGAAATACCCAACATAAGTTGCATATATTTTTATTATTATGCTGAACTACATGTATATACATGTATATACACTGTACGGTAGTAAACGTACATGCCGAATTTTCAAAATTATTATTTTACAAGTTGAATCGATCAGATTATTTACAGGCGAAAAGATTACAGGCAGAACTAATCAAAAATCACTCCCATTCGATTGTGCCAGGTGGTTTTGGTGTCAAATCGTACAAAACCCTGGATATATTTGGAACAGTGAGTATTTCACTGACCATTTTTTTGACGATCTAAAAAAAATCAAATTATAAAATCACACTTTGATTTTTGTACACGATCATCCTAACCATTTTTGGCAATGAGAAACGAAATTGGTCTAATCTTTCCTATGATGAAAAGCAAATAAGTACTCACCTCGACAGGTAAATGTTTACCAGGAATGGCTGGGATACCAGTCATGAAATCGCTTGTGATTATTGGCCGAATAGCCACTGAGCGGCGAGTGGATGGCCTCCTCGTAGCAGAAATACGGTCAAAATCCAGAGGAACCAAGATGATGGGCATCTGGCTAATTCTGCCGCACCATTGCCCATCTCTCAGCACCTGGGAGGCGACAGTATCTGCCTTCCGCAAGATGCTGAGTACATTTTGCGTCAGGAAAGTAGGGGTGACCTCTACAATTGGTTGCTTTACCAACCCACCAAACATATAAACTACCCTGGAAAGTAAATAAAAACATTATTCAAAAATCAGACACTGATAATAAAATAGGTATGGTTGACTCATGCTAGTTCATTTCCAAACCTATTGGCTATTTTTCAACTGGTAGCTAAGGAACATTCATTGAATTGCTCCCTACAGGATGACTTTTTTGTGAAATTGACACAAAATCTTAATTTTGAAATCTGAATAACTGAGATTTCAAAATTTTAAGTGATTTCCATTCATTTGTTGCAATTTTTTTTTAAGAAATATTGTCGAAAATATTTCATTTTTGGCATAAAACTATACATGTATATACACTAAAGTTGATGGGCCGTGAAAATTGCAATTCCAGAAGATCATCCAGGTTTTGGAAATAGAACTTGGACGCGTTTCTCAAACTTTGTCAACCAATTGCATAAAATATGAATTATCATCATGTCAACTCAAACTTTGTCAACCAATTGCATAAAATATGAATTATCATCATGCACACTATGGTTGGAATGAGTAACAATTTGTTACATACCTGTTCACGTTGTGACATATCTTGGGAATAAGTTTGGCCAAAATGGCCAAATCTTCCCAGTCCGGATCTTGGTCGCTTGATATTCCGACGGCATAGCTATAACTCCTACAATCGCCCTTAATTACAAAAATGTACAATCTTGACAAATTTTCATTCTTTGAAACTGTCACCGCAGAAAAAACGAATAAATATGTACCAGACTGATATGTACTTACTTGTACCCCAACTGTTTTTATCGGCAATAATGTTGCCGCCATATGTCCATTGGCTATTTTGACCAAAAATTCTTTTTCGTCGTCTGTGGTGGCACTTTCCACGAGACTTGTTAAACCGTGTTTCTGTAACAAACACGGAATATGAATGCCAAAAAATTATAAAATGAAAGTAATTGGTAATTTATGGGGCAAGTTATTTCAACGATGGTTTTAGAATGCACTAACTTGAATATTTTTAATTTTGAGAGACAACTAATTGTAACATCATTGGTAATTATACAAATAGATGACTATAAAATTTCAATGCTTAATTTTTCAGCATAATAAAAAACTTTAAATTCAAAAAGCGCAATATGCCGTCATCAACACGCACAACTTAAAAAATGAAATTTGCAAGTAAATAACAATTATGTCTACTAGTTTCAATGTGCTGGTTCTATTCTATACTTTACAGTAAAGGGGGATCATTATACAAATCAAGTCAGACTTAGAAGTCTGGTCATGATAAACCCAACATGGTTCTTGCCCTTCATTACGCACAGAATACGTTTTGTCGTAGATACATTAATATTTTATGTCTAAAATAAACTTCCAAAATTTCATGACGAAATTGGACCTGAGACTTTCTTTCCTGTAATTTTTTTCAACGTAGAACGTCTGGAACTGCATACTAAATGATGACGTCCTTCACTAAAATCCCGAATATCTGAATTATGCAATTGTCTTAATCATTACAATGTAAATGAATGACGTCATCCTTAGAATTTTAATACATGATGTCTCCATCATGACAATTTTAATACATGACGTCACCATCATGACAAAAGTTATGAATAACGTCAGTATTTATGATGACGTCATGCACTCCAATATCCGATTTTGGGACATCCGAAACTATACTCCCTTACGTCACGACTCAAGGAAATACTGTACGTAGTTCTAAGTTTCGCCAGGGCTTAAATGTAACCGCTAATAAAGTTACTAACGTATTCCATGATGATATTGAGGAGAGTGCTCGTTTCTTGGAAGTCAGTTCCGATGTATGCCTCTTTAGCACATATGATCCGTATTGCCAAGCCAGGACCTTAAATGTAATTGAGAAATTCAGAAAAATGTTTTTATCTTGCAGATTTCAGTAACTGCATGGTTGCCATAACTGAAATTATTTAACCTGGGAAGGGATGTCGTTGAACGAGCTCTTGTGGTAGACTTAGGTCCCTTCCAATTATTCGTACTTCGTCTTTGTGGAAATCGCTCAAAGGTTCCACAACCTTTCCTCGCAGTCGCAATTCCCGGACCAATTCGGTATCGTTATGATGCGTTTTTATGGCATCAGCATTGGAGCTTGCGAAACTCGAGGCACTTTCTATAAGGTCTGGACGGAGGGTACCTGGAAATATAAGGACAACAAGATATTAACAGGGATCCATTATCTCTGAGAGATTTTAAAACATTGGTTTAGGCTTGGAAGTCAAATATTCCATTTTTACGTGGTTACATGTGTTGGTACGGTTCTTCAGGCAATAGAGGAAGTTGAACCTATAGATGGGTTATATCAATCTAGTGTAATTTTTCACAAAACCCCCTTCATACCCACTGTACGCCCAAGGATCAATTTCACAATACAATTTTAAAGTAACTTTTTAAAATTCGAAACGAATTGCTAATTAGTTTACAAATCTGTGCATGAAAAAGTTCAAAATTTATAATTGCTAGGCAGGCAGTTGCCCATGTAGTGATTATGATCTATAGGTCGATTTTAAGGAATACCTTTGTATAGAAAAAAAATTGAAAATATTTTATTTTGAAACTAAAACTGTCTTCGATAAAATTACAATGAAGAAGAGATGGGCGAGCTGAAATGCAGAGCCGAGTCGAGTTTTGATTGGAATCGAATACTCGACTTTCACCGACTCAGAAATAATTGCTCTAACATTAATTTGAATTTGTTGAAATTCCGAGCTTCACGCGGCTCGGAAATAGTTACTCAGACTCGGCATTTCAACACCAAAAAACCGTTTCGACTCGAAAACTCACTGGACGTTCCTCTCGTCCATCTCCGCTATGAAGAAAGGTAAACTAGGAAGCCATACTTAAGTTTATTAAAACCTTTAACTTAAAATGGCGAAGTTTGACAAAACTATTTGGTTGACGTGATGATAACGATGCTGATTATTAAAAATGTTGAAATTATAACTCTTAATTTATTTACGTTTTACTGATCTTATTTTACACATTTTAATAAAGTTCAGAGAAGGTATTTTCGAAATGTTAATTGGTTTGCGGAATCGGTGATAAATGTTAAGTTTTCTCAAGAGAATGAAAAAAGTATTTAAAAGCTCCATCCTATAAGGCATATGTTTTGAACTTTCACAAATACATGTATATGGAAGATCCTGTAAAAAAACTAACCTTGTCCCAAGAATATGTCATCTGGTTTAAGGTTCATCTCTGCAATTACTTGGCCGGCAATCTGAAATTAAATACGAGATGTACTTAAAATACTTTCCTTGAATTCAATGAAGTACTGCAGTACAATAATTACAACGAAACATGTGATATGATTTACCTTTACGAACGTGTTCCCAATAATTTGTCTTTTGTCCTCCGGATTGCTCGTGTGGCAGAGCAAATTCGTGTATCTTTTTCTCGAGTTCAGTTCATGTCTGTTCATTGGGACAAAGGTGCTCGCGTTATAAAACGCGTGCTTGCAGTTTAGAACTGTGAAAAAAATAGACAAAATAAACGATTTTATATTCATTTATTTAGTCTGGAATTCCGAATTTTCATTTTTTTTAACTCATTTTTACCTTTAATCTTCAGCCCGATTCGCTCCAGCGATTGTTTAACTTCCTGGCTTTCTTCCTTTCTCATGAAACCATTGTCGATGTGCAAAGCAATGATTTGGTCCTCCGGAAGTGCTTTCCGCAAGAGGGCGGCGCAGACAGTGGAATCAACACCTCCACTAAGCATCATCTATATAGCGTGAAAAAAAAGGAATTGTTTACTTTTGTGACAACTGCAGAAGTAGTCAAAATAAGAGAAAAACAATGCATATTACCAGAACTTTGTTTTCTCCAACTGTTTCTTTTATGTAATTTATACACTGTTCCTCCCGATTTCTTAACGTAAATATTCCAGTTGCTCCGGCAACTCCGAAAAGAAAATTTCTAAGCATGCTCGTTCCATTTTCCGATAAATCCACTTCCGGGTGAAACTGGACTCCGTATATCTTCAACTGCTCATTGCAAATTGCTAAAGATAATAACATGAAATTTAAATTAGTTTCAAATCTATGCATTTTAGTGCATGCATGCATCCCTTCACTATTCCGAATTAAAATTTTCCAGTTTCAGAAACCAAGTTTTGTTAAAGGTTCCTTGGTGTGACTTATCTTTTGATGGTCATTTACCTGCTACAATGGTTCCTGCTTTACCGATGATTTTAAATCCATCAGCAACTCTGTTCACGCTGTCTCCATGTGTCAACAAAACCAGTTGTTTATTTTCAAGTCCCCTGATCAAAATGTGGAGTTTATAAATTAACTGTAAATTAAATTGAACGCTATTTGTAGCCATAAATCTACAACATGCTGTAATGTAATTACTTGAAAAGTGCAACGTCGTTGTCAATGGAAATCGAAAACTGGCCATCTTCACGAACATCTTTCTTATGGATGCTCCCATTGAATTCTTTATTGATCATCTTTAAAGAATTGACAATATATTTTTTATGAATGTAATAACCCACAAATTAGGCTGTCAAAATTGCAATAAAATATTTTTTCTTACCTGCATTCCGTAACAAATCCCAAGGATTGGAATGTTACTGCGGAAGATATTCGAGTCGTACACCGGTGCATCGTGGGCATACACCGAATTCGGTCCACCGGAAATGATCAGGGCTCTGCAGAAATCAGTCAGTTTAGTGGTTGTTTGTATAGATTAATAATGATCTAAATGAACTCAGATGATAACTGCTTACTGGTATCCCCTCTCTTGCAAAAGAGCTGCAGGAGTATCCAGGGGCAGAATGTCAGTTTCAACTGCGAGTTCACGGACTCGACGGTCTATCAGCTGAAAGTACGATTTGTATTATTATTAAAAATATATCTGTATTTTGCAGAAGATTTAACATTTAAATTCCTTAGCTTACTTTGCCATACTGCGAGCCTGCATCCAAGATTGCAATTTTCTCGGAAGACTTTAAATCTTGAACGTAAAGATCCATTCCTGAGTTAGACTGAGAAAGCAACATTGATAAACATGTTGAAAATGATCAACAAGTACTTTTGAATATGTTATTGTCCTGACGGCGAATTTTAATAGCATGATTGGAGATACACTGCATAACATTGAGTACATGTAATTTGATCACGTGAATCTTTCCATTTCACTTAATCAAATGGAAGAATAAGTAGAAGAAAAATTCATGACTAAATTTTATACCAAATAAACGTCATCTTATATTAATTCTTTTGCATCAAATTAAAATTTAATTGGTTTCGTTGAACATGAGGTAATATGCATGAAATATTCTGAGATTAAACATATAGTGATATTTAATTAGTAAAATCATTTTTTTTATTTTAAAATGGTATCTTTTTAATACTGTAAGCTAAGTATTGATTGTTTCGAATGTTTCAGAGAAATATTTTATTCAATATAGTATTTTAGGGGATTAAAAAAACAACGTCGTTGGAATTAGTTTCTTAGATAATTAATTGTTGGTTAAATGTCATTTTAAATTGACTGATGGAATAGACTTACATGTATCAGACATTTGTTTATTGTCGTTAGTTTTAATATCGATTGTAATTCCTATCCACAGTATTACATGATTAACGAAAAAAATGACATTTTACAATGATATACAAATGTACGAGATAAAATACATGAACAGTAAATGGAAAATAGTCGTTTGGTACTCTTAAAATCGAGCTGAAAAACCCAAAACTGAAGTGTTTTGAGTCAGATTGAAACAATTATTTAAACATGTGATCGCACACATGTTCGTGAAATATTTGGAGCTAAATGTTGCTTTTGCACCAAAGCCCGATCACCCTCGTGTATTATCATTTTGCTGCAGCTGCCCCTGAACGAGCTGCTTTCGTCATATTTCCTTTTCGGTGTTTTGTGGTTTTCAACGCAAAGATAAATGATCAATACATAAGGGTCATAAATGACCCTGTATAAAAATTACATGTTTGTGACACTGAACTACAGTATATACATGTAGGCCTATACCGGGTGTTCCGTTTATCATGATTTGTCCAAAATCTTTTAAAATAAATAGTAAATCGAAAAAGTTATCAGAATACTAGATTAATAATAACAAATTGCGTTTTAAATTATGCAAGAATGAAGGGGGCCCCCGGTCCCCCTATAGGGATCCGGGGGGTCCCTTTGTAATTTTAAATGGGTAGCCCCATTTTTTTTAAAGATTATGAATCTGCACTTAAAACACAATAAGTTTTGTCTAAAATAGGTATTTTTTGGCATCATCTTTGATGTTGCTGTAATCGATGTCCGAAATCGTTAATACGCCATTCACTTTTTTCCACAGGCATTAATTGCACTGCTACCTGACCGGCCCTAAGGGTGTACATTTCGTATGTTTCACTGCCCATGCGCACAGACCGCAACAGGTTCTTGCATGAAGTGTACATCTTTTTGCGCTGGCACCTATCTTCGGCGGTGCCAAATGTTGCTACCCTAAATCTCAGATAGATCACCGGTTTGGGTCCCTTTCGGTGTCGAAATGAATAGGTGCTATATCCGCACTGTTAAAATCTGATGAATCCCCTCATTTTGACCGGAATCTGCGCAAAAAGGCACGGAGTCCATTCAACTTTTATGAGAAATCTAAAAATACATGCATGAAAGCCCTTCCCCTTGCGCCTCCTTTTTTCCCCCGCACATATGCGCCAAACTTTGTGCCCAGTGTGCGCTCGATATCAGATGATTATGTTAATTCTGAAGGATTTGTAGTCACCCATTGTGAATAAATGCATTTTCAGGTCTCGGTGTCAGACCGCTCACGATTTTGTGGGAACAAGGTTCAACAAGGTTGTACCCCTTGCCCCACACAGCAATTCTTTTAAATTGTTAATTTTAACTTGAAAATATATTCTGAGGTGGAATTCATTTATTTTTATGCGTTTTGTAATTGTCATAGTGCGAGAACGTTCCTGTTTAGCGTAGGTATCCTCCGGTAGGAAAATCTTGAATACATCCCAAGTTATCAATTTAAATCTGAAATTTTGAATTTGGATTTAATTTTCCATGTGCTTGATATTTGCACCGCAGATAATGTGGAGTTTGTTGTTTAAGCTGGTAACATTGGCTTTTTTTAAGGTTAAACGGGGGTTTGTTAACCCTTGGTACATACATTTTCACCAAGGGTTAGTTGGTGCAATGCAGGTGTGTAACCTGCAGGTTAATAAATAATGGGGGTTAATCCTTAACCTAAGGTTAGTAATCCTTCTGATTTCACCTTTGATGGTACAACCGGCCCGTAGAGGTTAGTATCCTCGTCTTGCATTTAGTAGACCCAGGTTCGATTCCCGGTCAGCTATCCTCGATTGTGGTTTTTCATGGTTTTCCACAATTCCTCCAGGCGAATGCTGATATAGTTCCTATATAAAATCGGCCATGACCGTCTTCCCATCCCATCCCATCCTCGTCTTAAAAGTCCTGGTAATTACGGGAAAATTAACTAAATTGTGATGTTGGGGTCCGTCATGACCAGACTGCTTAGTCCGACTTAATTTGTATAATGATCCCCCCTGCCAAATGGTACTATGTACTGACTGCAGGGTAAAGAATTGAATTGAATCAAAACGTCACCATGATCTCGTTGTTTCAGTCGACCAATCGAATATCCATTCAAAATGGCGTAACTTTTTATTTAAATTTTACATTGCCTTATCACAAATAATGTACATTTATATTTGCCATCGTGTTAGATGTGTTTTGTTTTTTTGTCTTATTTTCTTTTTGAACCTAGAAATTCGTTGAATTTTATATAAATTCATCTTTTAAGTTCCATAATGAATTTACCAATAATAATCGTGACTAATGATTGAAAAGCATGCATGAGACTTAAAGACAACTGTACACGTTCATTAGTACTGTCATAACCTGCCAAGAGTGACATTAAGAATGATCGTGTAGGGTGAGAAAATGTGGAATGATGGCCCGAAATGATGAAAATCCGGATTTTGGCATCATTACTGGGGCGTGGTTGTGGATACCACCTGCATTGATAATGGCTATACAGATTGCGCGCATCATTAATTCTGTCATTAGTTATAGTATTCACCGTGTAATTTTCCCCCATCATTAATCTGGTCATCAGTATTGACCATGTATAGGTTTATCCCATAGACGACACTTTTAATTTAAATTTCGCGTGCCACGCATCCTAGCTGACTCTAATAGCGGATTCGGCTGGGCACACCCGTGTTGTCCACTTCAGGTGCGGGTGCAAATTGATCACGTGACATTTATTG
>JAQGAO010007263.1:0-11458 GCA_034697705.1 Ommatoiulus sabulosus
CCGTTTAAGACATAGGACCTAAAGGCCCTTGAAATGGGCCTTGGGGCCAAATGGTTTGGGCACCATTGCATTCCGCACCCTATGGTTACTAATGTTACCCATATCTGATTTTTCGTATTTGCACCCATTCTGTTTATTTATTTTTTTGGGGGGGGGAGAGGGGGACAGACTTTTTACTCACGCTGTATACTCTTAATTAGACCCACTAAAATATATCAGCTCATAAACTATTCCGTGAAGGGTGCATTTATTGCAAAAGCATATGAAATTCAGAAATTATTACTAATACATTAGGTTTCATACCATTTAAAAATAGATCGTTTACATTATTTCCTCAAATCCAGAAAGTGCCATTACTGAAAATGATCCAGTTTTCCCTACACACAGATTAAACTATCTGAGGACCAATTATTTTTCAATGACAAACTATAACAATTCCATTAGTAAAGTGACAAACGCTGCAGTTTATCGAGGCACTTTATGGTTGCTATAATGTGTTCCATAGCCGTTTTCGAGAGAATGACAAAATCAATGGATTCCAGCTATGATCGAATTGTAATGTTGCCAATAGTTACATGCTCATTGAACGCAAAATATCCCTGAATAATTCAAACTATGTGCTCGAAGCATGTTTCCGGTGTACATGTATTTCCACCCTAAATAAGTAAAATATCACAGTAAGCCACTGCGAAATTCAGAAATGGAACTTCAATTTATACTAGAAATAGTACATGTAAGTGGAAGGACGCTTTGTATGATGATTCCAATGTACATGTATGTGATTTACTGTACAGTATAGCACATCTTTTGCAAAACGGCAGGTGGTTTAACACTTCAGCATAATTATCCAAGGGCAATTTAAAAAATAATTTCTCGTATATTCCCTAAACCCTATACCTATAATGCAGTAATTTCTAAAGTAATTTGTTACTATTCTGTTATTTTTTTTGTAAAGAAAATTAACAAGAAAAAATTCAAAATTGTTCCATTTCAAGTGCAATCGTCGGAATTAATTTTTCTGAAATGCATTGCAGTCTTTGAAAAAAAAATCAATCAATGCACTCCTTGATACTGTACTTGGATATATTACAGTTAAGCATCTGGACAATGAGAACAAACAATTAAATACTTCTTTTCTTGTCAATTTGAAATTAGCCCTTAAATATTTGTGAAAATGTTGAAAACAGACAAGGCGGGCTAACTTTTGTATTATACGCCGTAATGATAAAAGTGAGAATAAACTAGTGCAACAGGAAAATTTCTAGTTATCTTAACTTGCAAGCAAGGAATGGCGAGTTGAAATCTAACCAAAATCTAACATACTAAATACCTGATTGGTATGCAATCCAAGTGTTCTTATATTTTAGATAAAATAAATGTGACAACGCCAAAGAGTGTCAGTATCCTTATACAAGGTAGTTAAAACTAGCCTCCATTTCTGACGGTTTTCTATATTATCCCAAACTATGCTTTTCACCTGAGACAGTTTGCCTTCAGCTATCCCCATAACCACCAATCAATTATTAATATTTAACTTTACTCAACAAATTAGTCCTATGAGGCTAAATTCTTAATCATATCATATTAATTCCTGTTCTAAGCTAGGCTGCAGACGCAATAAGCCAACGATTCAACCAACCTTTCATGACACGCTTGCTAAATGTATTAACCAACAAAAAAACGTACAAAAAAAAACCAACACTTATACAGTATGTATGAAAATTTAATGCTGTATCAGGACTTTTATAATTAACCGGTTGGTGGTTCAGCCTTCACTTCCATGAATTCATGAATTCATCGCAGTGACGAAATTGGATAACCTTGATCCAAGAGAGGCAACCGAATACATTGTGCGTTTATTTATTAACCATTATTTAATTTTACACCATTGCACACCTCGACTGACTCAGCTGGGTGTCAACTTTAAATGAATCAGTGCATATTTTGGAATGCATCATTTTAAGCCACCTTTAAGTATTATATTAAATAATTGGAGAAAAAGCATATACTGCAGATTTTATGTACATTTACAGTAGGCTATGTACACTTGTATCATGAATTAAATTCAGTATCGTTTCATTTGCACTCGACATAAATTATTCTTATAGGCCTATTTATTTATTTATTGTTACGATTTGATAGGTAGCTGCAGCATATAAAACCCAAAATAATTAATTTAATCATTTTCCATGCAGTTAAATCATTTATAAATATTATTTTAAAAAATCCATAACTTTAGAAATCTTGTCATTATATGAACGAGAGTTATTAAAAATTAACTCAATTGATAAAATCCCTAAGAAATTGTGAACATTCTCCAAGACTTCTGTAAAATCATCATATCGTTGTTCCGTTAACAAGGGCAATTTGCAATTATAAAGCAGGTGACAATGATGAAATCTGAGAATAAATTTAATCCCACCGGCCCGGGATTTTACATGTAGTTGCAGAACTAAGCACAGAACGAATCAAAACAAAAATAAATATAAATGGTGACAAAAACATGTTTTCTATAATGTATTTTTAAACAGATTTTTCGGAAACACCATTTATGTCACACCCGACTCCTGAGGCCAAAGGGTCAAATATTCGAACACATCGTTTGCCATCAAGATTCAGCGCTAATTCAATGTCACTTGAAAGTTTGGCAAGATGTGTTGATTTTGCAGGCTCCAAATTCAAAGAGCTATGGTTCGAATCCTGGAAAATACGCTATGTTTAAATCAAACATCAAATGTATGATTTGCCCCTGCACCAATCTGTTATTGCGGACTACATGTACTAACATGTAAAATATCGAAACAGGGATTAACAAGTGATCGATCCTCGCATGTATTTCTTAAAAGTGCAGCGTATATTGGAACACATTTATCTTAAAATTTATATTTTACATATATAAGCACGAGTGAAGGTGTTCGAATATCTCCAGATTCCAGTGCATGCATATCCGCGTAGGTATACAGTAGTAGCAAGATCAAAACATCAATCTACTGTAGTATAAAGCAGCACAGAAGTAACCTAAATGTTTGGCTAAAGCACATCGCGGTTGTAGATTGATAAATAAAGCTACAAATGAAAAGTGTTAACTTACCGTAATATATTGATAAATGTCTCCAACAGCTAATCACAAACAAAACAGCGACCGGTCCGTCCACCACTTTCCATCATCAATGACCGAAGGGTCGTCCAGAAATCTTCAAATTGGCGAAAATTCCACTGGTGAATTCCAAAACACGGGCTGTTTCACTAAACGTTAACACTGTTTTGCTTCGTCAACATGTTGTTTACTTAACTTTTTAAAGGTATTTTTCTGCGAACGCGATATTGAGTTCAGTCATTTCATTGAATGATGAATCGAAACCCGAATACCTAGAGGACAAGAGACATCCTGGTGATAGCGCCACAGCGCTCCAAGTGTCAGTAGTTATTAACATGACTACAATGGGCAAACGCAATGGGTAACCGCGAAATTCAAATGTTAAAAGCCTCCATCACAATACCTGTATCCAATCCTGTACTGCTTTGCCTATAATTTTGAAAAGTATTGCAAATTATACCGAAACTTACAGTCATGTTTTTACTTTTCCTGACTTCCTGTCCTGGCAGTTGGATAGTGCAAGGATTAAAAGTGGCAACACCCTATTGTTTCCACTTGATTCTGGAATCATTACCGTTTGTGAAGAACATACGGTGTTTTTATGTTTCTACAAAAAAAGATAACAGCGGAGTAAAACATGACAGTAAATGGTAAATTACACCCCTATCAGTTAAAAGGATGTCGGTTAAATTTGATTAAACATAAAATAGTTGGGAAATGTTTACTAATAAAAGCACGAGGTATGAATTAGTATAAAAAAAATTCAAAAGCACGAAAAACGCTGATTATGCAACATGCAAGGAGCTTTATGTTTGCATAAGCAACTCCTAAGTGAGCAATTTGATAAAAATATATAATCAAACCGTAAAAAATGACGACGCGTAAAAAGAAGTGTAGCAAAGAAATGCTATACAACCCAGCACATGTATACCGAATGAGCAAGAGGTGTAATGGATTGTTCGCCAGTCAGCATGCTGACCATGATAATCAATAACGCAAATAGTTTAAGAAATATTACTGTATGACATGAGGTATGATGACATGTGAATATCAACCAGGATTATACCTAATTGTAAAATATTGTATATTCTCAATACTTGGGGTGATCAGCTAAACCTTGGTGTTTCCCTTGAGAATTAACTCTGGAAAACAATTGTTTAGTTTTCATATTGTATAATACTACATATTACACAACTGTTACATGATGTATTGCAATTATAATTACATCATTGCACAACTTGTGCTAATGATGTAATACCAGATGCATAGTAGGCTACTGTATCATACATTGACTTTTAAATCACCATGAAGGTGAGTTAATACACCAAAGACAAGGTGTTTAGGTCGTGAAACTAATTTTTGTAAAAGTTTTCATTGTGTATTGACATATTGGATCAGCATAATTCGTAGTTTACTATAACTTTTCTAATATATACTATAAAATTTAGCTATATAATTATGTACCTTAATAAACATAGCAGCAGCATTTCTAATAAAACATTAACCAATATCAGGCATGTGTTGCATATGATACATGTAAATATTGTGCGAGAAATTACGATAGCACCTTCCAATATTTTATTGAGAGTGGGCACCACCACTATCGGTCACAAAAGGGGTTCTCAGACACAGGACATTACCAGACAGAAGTTTTGCGAAATGCGCTTTTTACAATCGTGAAGCCACATGTGCAAAATCGATACTCCAACTGATCATGATTTTAAAATTTCACTCAAGGCTTTCACTGTTTTAAGCCAATGTTTTAAGCCACTTTCAATCGTGCCCTTCGTTAAGCTTGTGTCTAAGTGCCCTAATGTAGGCTATGAACTGCGCCTTTTTATTAGGTCATTTTGAATATTCCGCCAATTTTGACTATCAAATCAGTCCGAAGTATAATTCGAAATTTATAACGGCGCTTTAAGCTTTGTCGCTATAGTTAAAGCGTACGTCTTTTTAATTTATGTCTGGGCAGCATTTAGAATGGTATTTTTATCGGTGTTAAATTTTGCGCGAAGGAAAGGACCTGATGAATTCTGGAGAAAACGAAGAGTTTTTAAACTCACTGCTGTAAGCCTAAAATTTGTCAGGTTTTAATAATTGCTTTTGAGTTTGAGGCATTGATATATTGACCATGTGTTTTTCAAAGTGTGTTCACAGCAAGAGTTGACAGCTTATTGTTAAATGTTACCAATATCAGTAGCAGTCAACTTTAACGGTGTGCGTATTGGCAGTTTTGCATTCGGTGACGCTTGTAACGTCGTGCATGTTTCACGCTTAAAAATCGAATAGTACAATTTGTAAACGCCAAATTATAATTCATGACAGAGCGTATAACACGGGAGCTTCAATCAATTCATGGTATAATGTGATGATGACAAAAAATGATCGATTCAAGAATTTAGGAATTTTAGGTACATGTAACTTCTAGAGAAATATCCATGCACTTGCTAGTTCAGGTTAATCCTGCATAAATGCACTAAGTATCGCGAAATGTCGATTAATGAACCATCATAGTTAGACCATCAGACTCTCCTCTTTGATGCAAATGCCAAAATCACATGGCGTTGTGCAGCGTTTTTAACTATTGGACGCACCATACGTGTGGACGCTCTATAGCCATGATGCCCTTGCGCCCTAAAATCTCCACTACCATCCAACTATTGGACTTCGACCATCATGTTTCATGGACCATGAATACGCAGGCCACTGTAACATGCTGGTCGAGCCTGAGCTTCATGAATCTGCGCCAAAGACTCGTGCCTCTCATCCCTAGGTTGCGGTGTTCGCGCTCCCTGTTGAGGCTGGTGAGAATTTGTAGGATGTGCAAAATTTTCTAAGTGGTTGCTGCTCTTTGGCTGAGAGTTTAAGCAGAAGTCCCATGTAGATCCTGTTTGATCTTTGAACGTTAAATATCCCTCTCCCAACTAGGTGATGCAGTTACATCAAGTAACCTTAAATTTTGCAGAAATGGGCCAAAGTTAGAAATGAAAATCAACCAGCCAATCTCTGCATCTGTGCAAGTCTATATTTGAAAAGTTACAAATATTTTTTGGTTCATTAAATGGTTTGTTTTTTCTACTATTGTGTTCATTTGTGAAAGAATTGTTAGAACCATCAAAACACTTTTTTTAAAGTGAGAAGGTCATGTCTATTGTCTGCTAATTTTTTGTTAGTTATTTGTAGGCTATATATATACAGTATGTAAAGTCCAAAGTTAGACTATACAGCCAAAATGGTAATTATTTCTGTTATTTGAGTGATACGTGGTTGTAATCATTTTGAATTGATTATAACTTTTTTATTTCTGCCTGACTAACGTACTGCTGTAAAAGTTAGTCAAGGCAGTTTTTTTACCTATTGTTAATTCTTGCGATTTCGTTTATCTGTGGGAAAACGAGACTTCTTCAAATAAATCATTGCTATCATTAACTATCCTTTCAATGCACTTTTTCAGAAATTCTTTGGAAGGCGGCGGAATTGCTACTCCATTGCAATAAGAGCATTACATAAGGCTTTAACTTACGCAACTCAGAGCAGGGCCATTAAAAAGGAAGTTCGAAGAGATGTGAGTTGAGTTATAGTTCTCCTAACAAAACTTTGAGCATTATTTCGATCTTTTTTATGTTATTAAGTCTTGATTTTTCGTATTTAATAGATTTTGATGTTAATATGCTTAAACAAACTGTTTAACTGTACCTTATAGCTGACTTAAAAGATAATAGCATTTTGAGATGTCTACTTATAAAGTATTGACTTATACCCCAGCAATAATAACCTTAATAATTAATGGCTTCAATGATGGACAGGCTATACTGAGATATTTGCAGTCTTGTTAAAGAGTTTGGCCAGTATCTATGAAAGTATTTGAATTTGTCATTTTTGTCTCTAACTCTGACATTACTAGAATTATTTAAAATTTGAATATTTAGAATGAATAGCAATCGCCAAAAAGTTCCCATGAATGTGCAGACTACAGTATATAGTGTACAATGTAGTATCTAAAGTATCATGCATGCCTATCTTTTATTTGGCGAACAATTTTGTTTAGCTTAATATGTATTGCAATACAAATAAAACTTTCAAGGTGATTACTTGCTTGCAATAAACCATCATATCACATTCAGTAAAAAGTTTAGTTGCTTACTGTATATAAATTGATATAGCAGAAATTGGATTACATCCTTTATCAGTTCTAAAAATTTCAAATGTGAATATCTAAAGTGCTCTTTATGTAAAAATTAACTATTTTAGTTTCTTGTTCTATTCAGCTATGGATTGCAAGAATTGATGCTGCCTGCCAAGAGCATGGAACAAACTATACTTCTTTGATGGAGAATTTGGCTAGGGTAAATGTTACTCATTCATGCATGTATTTATTTAAACTTAAATCTTTGCTTTTCTAATTGTTAGCAATTGGCAAAAGTTTCCAAAGTTGTGGTATAAAATACCGAAAAATTTAATTAAAATGCAGCCATTTTATTTTTATGTTGACTTGAAAATTGAATCTAATATTTGAATCCATCCACTTGATATAACGTAAATTTGAATCTCTTTTTCTTCAAATTCATATATGCACATGAAGCTCACCTTATTAACACTTCGTTGCTCATGCCTCCTTTTCAGCCGAACTGCCCACGCTATATCTGTCAGATACACATTTAGATATTTGCAAAAATGTATTTCATTTAAAAAAAATACAATGCTACCAAGGGAAAACGAATTATATTTTATACATTTTAAGCGAAATATATACAATAAACTAAATAAAAACAGTTGTCATTAAAGATCCATTTTACAGTTGGGTTTCCATTTTGGTTGGCATTCAGCTTCACTCAGTTTTCTGGACATTTAAACTTTCCACAGATCTACTTATTCACCTTTGATGACTATAGTAATCTACAATATGTTGTATAAATTAATATCAGAAATAACTAAAGAATCGAGAATATTTTAAAAAAAACTTTCAAAAATAGTCGTGCTGTATCTTTCGGATAAAAGGGCCCTTTCCAACCAATGTCACTGTCCTTGAGTTAGGCGGATAGGGAAATCCACAATATACATACATGTATAATGTAAATACTCTAAACTGTCATCGAGTTATTTAAAAAAAAAACATTTTTCGTGTATCTCTCAGATAATAGTGCGAGTAACGGAGTATTTTTTTGCACTCTTTGAAAACATTTGTATTTTAAAAGAATCGACCCAGTGGGTTCTAATACATGTATTTAAAGATTTATCTTTTTTACAGTGTAAGATAGCACTCAATCGAAGAGTTTTACAGGATATTGCAATATATGAACCAAGAACGTTTAAGGTAAGTACATGTACAATAAGAATGCATAAGAGTGAAATTCTCCAACATCAAAAGTTGATTTAATGTATAATGGTGATTTTGAATTAATTTTGTAGAGTTTAACGGATCTTACAAAGGCAAAGGATTTTCTGGAAAATCCCAGAGGCATACATTCATTGGAATCTCCACCAGATGGCGTTATTACTCGTGGCATGTTGTGATTACACTTTTAGTTTGAAATATCTCTCAATATTTGTCAGTGCAAGGTAAACTTAGAGATTTCCTTTTACTAGATTGTAAGGTTAAATTTTCTAATGTAATAATAAGTTTGTTTCTGCGTAACATTCAATATTTGTCAAATCTTTTCCATACCAGATCATCTTGTTTGATTTACTGTATGTTATTTGGATTACAGCAACATAGTTTTTATTAAGGTCCCACCATAGTCCCACCCTTATTATTCATAATTTCTAAATAAGAAAAATTGTCCCCTAGGGCCTAGGGCACTTACTTTTGAATGTTCGTGGCATTTTTCATTTTTTTGTAAAAATTTAAAAACTATCCAAGTTGCCCATCGCCAATGGAACCTTTTTTCAAAGTTGGTTTTCTTTTACAAAGAAAATATGAGAAATGTTACGAAAATTCAAATAAATGTTCCCTAGGTTTTAACTTGGTGATCATGGGACTTTTTTTTAGAAATAATGAATACATGTATAACGAGCTGGAAATTTATGGTAAAGTTTGCGTGCAACGATTATATTCACCTAACCTACACTACACTTTGATTCGATTTGGCGAGGAGTTGAAAATTATATTTTTTTTAAATTGTCCGGTTTATTTAAAAAATAATATAGACAAAATTTAAAAGTTGAATGAAAATGAAACTGATATATTTCACATTCGTTGGCATTAGACTTTGAATTCTTTCCATATTTTAGTAAAATAAAACTGGGATCACATGGTATTTTTATGCTGACTGTGGGGTACCGAGCAAAATCAAGAAAAATATTTTTTTCAGTTTACTTTTGTTTTAGCAGCTGTGCTAAATTTGGAAATGAATTTATTGGTGTATACATTACTCTTCATGTTAGGTTAAAAATCATCAATTTTTCTTGTATTTTTTAAACGTGCACTTTTGTAATCGGAGTTTTTACATTGTCAGTCTGCCATGAATGTGCAGAGGTTTTAACTATTTTGATCAGGTGAATTAAATGGTTTGTCCAAGTGATGCATTCACCATGGGAAGTTCTTGAAGATCATGATACATGCTTAAATTTTACCACGCGAAATTCTGTTATTTCCTATTGCTTGTAGTCATCAGCAGGTGGCGCTACGATGCTCCTTGTACTCTAATGACGCTAGGGGGCTGCAAGAAGGCGGGTTAAAAAGTTCGAAAATATCTAAGCCAATGAGATGTGGCTGTTGTTGCAGTCGCGGTACGCTTCATGCTTGTGCGAATCGAGTCTATTTTTGGGAGTGGTGATAATCGCGCGACGTTCTGCCGTCTATTTGACGTGATTTTATCTTTTAAAATTTTGTTAATGAGTGTGAATTGTCCGTGTAACTTACAGAATTTTATTTGAGTCAATTGCTCGGTTGGTCGTGGATTAAGCCGTTGAACTAGCGAGTCACGCTATACTGGAAAGGATTACTTTCTCTATTCGTCTTTAAAGTTGAGCTCGTTATCGCAACTGCAAATTGATGTGTAAGTATACTGTTCTTATTTGTAATGTTTCATTTTAATTTTGTAGTGTAAATTTACGAATACTATTTTATTGTGGCATCATCGTACAGAAATTTCCTTATTTCTTTATTGCAAACCGCTAGTTCTGTTGAAGGCAGATACAGTATGTGGCAACGATGTTACCTAATTTGAATGACAGAACCTCCCGCAAATGTGAACATTCTTTCGTGACAACTGAGTTTATCGTGATGTAATTTTGACCTGTTCCTGTATTTTTTGATTTTTTTGAGAATACTGATTAATTTAGTCCCCATGGAAATTTATTTGCGATTTGATAACGTTCACATATACTTGTACTACGGTACGTGTGGTGGTAGTGAAGCCTTATGAAGAGTTGTTACTGAAGCAATTTCCACGTAAAAGTAGCCCAAGGTACTTGATATGTCCATGCGATAAATTTAGCACCAAGTGCCTCGTGAAGTAATTCCAGCAATAATAATCACGACTTTATTTTTTCCTTATAAACGCAACACAGTAAGCAAACAAGGATTTTGTACGTACATGTACTTTGATACGTCTGATTTTGATATTGGCATACCCCCCCCCCTCATTATTTGATATCATTTCATCCCCTTACTTGTACTAACCAACGTCTGTGTATGTATTCTTTCTGACCTTATTTACGTTATAATTTAAAAATGTAAAATTGCTCTCACTTCCCATTTGCTTTTGACAACCTTTCTTGTCGGCCCCAAAAACGATAGTTCATGCATAATTTATCTTCATGCTAAGGTACATGTAATGTCGATACTAACCACGCAATTTTAAAATGTGTTTTTAAAAAAACACATTTTAACCAGCCATGACTTTAATCATCATGCTGACTGAACTGTCAAATCAGTTTTTATTATCTTGTAATGCAGCGCTGAACATTAGTACTCTTGACAATGATGGCAGGACACACATTCCCATTTTCAAATGTTAAGTAGAAATGTACCTAGATAGTGCAATGTGTAATTTATATCTGAGTTGGATAAGATACCTCATACAAGTTGTCAATGCATGTGAAAGACAGATGAACAACGCTATAACTAAAGGTCAAAATTATGATAATCGAAGTTGTTCAAGAAATCACTGGTTTTTCAGTGTTTATGAATACAGGTATACATTCTGCAGTACTTCTTAGTACTGCCGGTATTCAGCCCTTATATATTTACAGATTTGATATCCATAGTTATTTTACCTACAGTATATACCGTACATGTACATGTAGTTTTTTGACGTTACATTTATAAATATGAATGGCGAAGTTTAGACTTTTGCAACATCGTGTGTGATTTTGTACAGCTACGTAAAGCCAAACAAGTTTTAGTTTATCTCAAAT
>JAQGAO010007264.1:0-11457 GCA_034697705.1 Ommatoiulus sabulosus
ACTCAGAAAGGGTTGAAAATTTTACAAATTTATTCTTGGAAAACGTTGCATATTTTGTAAATTTGTCCTCGAAAAATTTTCAACATTTTGAAACTTTACTATAGGAAAAAATTTGCAAATTGTCCTTGGAAAAAGTAGACATTTTTACAAATTTTACTCAGAAAATTACGAGACTAAAATGTTCTGGGCGACCGGCCCCCCTGATCTACCCCGGGCCCGGGAAAAATAATTTCAAATTATTGTTTGAATGTCGCTGCAGAATTAAAAAAAAATGCCAAACTTGTTTAAAAAATGTGCAAACGTGTTTGACATAATTCAATTTTTTCAGAAACTGAAAAGGAATTGTTTTTTCACCTAAGAAGGCCCGTTCGTTAAGTGTTAATTGGTCCAAAAGGGACCGTTTTTTGTTTTGTTGGCCTATAAATAGGACCTTTTTTGGTTTTGTTGACCGTAAAACCGGACCTTTTTAGGTTTTGTTGGCCCTTAAAAGGACTGTTCTGAAATTATTTTTTTGTTTTGTTGGCCCTAAAAAGGGCCAAGAGTGTCCCTCACTCTTTCCTCAACTTCCGCATCTCCTTCTCCTTTCGCCCCTTATCCGGGCCTCTTCCTCGATCTCGTACTCCTCCAGAACTTCATCCAACAAGTCCAAGAACCCATCGGGCAACTCAATGTCCATCGGTTCTTCGCAATTAGGCATTTTCTGAGTAGTAATATGACTCGAATATTCGTAAGTCTGTACCTGCTCGAGGAATTTGCAATTTGCACAATTTTTTTTGGGGACAGTCGTGGCACTTGGTAGAATCGAGTGCGGACCGTCCTGCGGGAACGACACGGTAAAAATTGAATTTAAAATCTAAATTGTGATCGTATCGCTTCTAAATTTTGCCAGAAGTTGCATGGGGTGGTCTTTGAAATTTCCATCCAATTGGCCGCTTCCGAAAAAGCGCAAATTATCGTATCGTATCAGATATCATTTAATATCGATATCGTAGCGCATCTTATCGCTCGGGTGCATGCATATCGATACGTACGATAATTTGCGATTTTTCGGTTAGCTGGCTAACTAGATGATAATTTCATCTAGTTGATTAGCAGTGATATTTCATAGACCAACAAATTCAACAACTGACAGCATTTAGCAGCGAATACGATTACAATTTTAATTTTAAATTCAATTTTTACCGTCGCGTTCCCGTACGGCGCTCCGGTATCGATTCTACCAAGTGCCACGCATGTCCGAGGAAGGGGTATTTTGTTATTTTTGGTAATATTTTATTTTAAAAAAAGTTTGATTATTGGTAAACAAGTGTGGAAAGTACTTTAATTGTGAACATTGTAGAGATATTCTATTTTTTTGTAGAAATTGTAGGATTTTTTTTTTTTTTGGAAGTGGAAAAAAGTTTTTATTTAATGTAAAAATCGAAAAAATGTTTTAGTTTATTGTAAGAATCATATATAGCAAAGATTTTACTTGTTGTAAAAGTCGTAGAGACCTTTAATTTGTTCTGAAAATTTTTAAAAATGTTTTATTTTAGAAAACAAATGGTACGTGGTATATTAAATCGTGTCTTCGAATGGTCAGTCTCCGAACAGCGCTAATGCGTGCATGCAGAGTGGACAGTCACTTTAAGGGTGCACTTGAGATCTTTGTCTTGTTCGGGGAAATTGGTTTTAATCAAAAAAATCGCTCGACTATATAAAGTGCGATTCGTAGATATTCTGCCTGAGTACCCATAATTTATATCGTACTTTCTTTATATATATATATTAAATCTATTAAATGTTTGTTTATAAAAATATCAATTAAAAAGATAATTTATATGTAAAAAATATACTAAGAAGTTTATTTTTATACAAATATACACTAAAAAGTTTATTTTTATATAAATATATATACTAAAAGGTTATTTATAAATCTTTATTTATATATACACATTTATTAAAAAGTTTATTTTTATAAAAATATACTAAAAAATTTATTTATATATGAAAATATGCTCAAAATGTAATTGTATATGAAAACATACTGCAAAAATATTTATACTGTATATAAATATATTCTAAAAAGTTTATTTATATGTTAAAAAACTATTTGTATACATAAAATGAACCAAAAAATTTACAATTTCATAATATTTAGTTTATTAGATGAATCGTACTAGGAAAGGAAAACAAGTTATAATCAAATTTTTAAGGAATTGAATAAACAATAGTTCATAAAATGAACAAATTCTAAATAAATAACGTTAATTAAATGAGAAAATCATCACAATTTTCATCAAATAAGATTATCGGTGAGATTCTCAAAATGACCTCAGCCCTACTGCATTATGTGCCAAAGGGAACCGAAAAAAAAGTACAATACGTTAAAAGTAGGTTGACCATTATCCTTCTTAAGATTTCCAATTTCTGGGCTACATTACCAAAACAATGTTGGTCAAAAAAATTACATTAAATTTACACCGCATTCTTTCTTTCCTCCCCCCTCCCCACCAAAAAAAAAAACGTCATAAAAACAGGATAAAAAACACGTATCGAATCAATAATACTTTCAGAAATCAATTCAAGAATCCATTCTTGTTGGTCAATCGAATGCAGACCGCATTCCAAGACTCAAACCTAACCACTGACCTGATGACTGGACAAAGATTGGATAATATAGGACACATTAGTGCAACTTTATGGTTCACTGAAATTTAAACTACAAAAAAAATCAGCAGCTTCCATTGAGTGAGGCATGAATGATGCTCATGATGACCACTTGACCACACCTAATGCAAATATATTCACCGAGTCTAGCAAATTCAGAGCAAAATAAAGAGGATGCGTAGTTCTTGTTTCGCTAGATTTTAATACAGGATAGGATGAATTATTTGACCAACAAGAATGGGCTTGACCACTCGGACATACATGTACTGTATAACCTATATTTCGTTAATAACGCCTATCATGCGTGAAATGGCTAATAGGTGGGCAATTTTCAAACTTAATTACAAATTGAACAAGGTCGAAACAAATGTGGAAGCAAGGTCTAACCCCTCGAGAATGGACATCCGTGTTGGCCAAAAAAATACTGAAATTTTATTAAGAAATTCTTGTAGAAGATGATCGTCCAGATTAAACGAGCTTTTTTGCTTAGCAACTGGTTACTATAAGATTTTACTGTTGCTTAGGGCCATTCATAAACGACAGTTTAATGAAAAAAAAGGGTTCCCCCAGAAATTTTATTTTCAACTTCCCTGACTTTTCCAGGCTTTAAAAAAATTTCCCTGACCAATGATAATGTCGAATATGGACATTTTCCAAAATCGACACAGTAAAATATTTTTTTAAAAAATTTACTAATAAAATTTTGAAAATTAAAATAGAAAAATTAAAAAACAAATTTGCATGAATAAATATGAAAATTTGCCAATTTTGTATTCGGAAAATGTAGATAGTTTTGCAAATTTGTACTCGGAAAACGTGGAGAAATTTGCAAATTTTGTCCTCGGAAAACGTTGAAAAATTTTACAAATTTGACCTCAGAAACATTGGCAAATTTTGCAAATTTGTACTGGATAAATGTAAAAATGTTACCAAATGGACAATGACTTTGTTGGATTTCCCTGACTTTTTCAAAAAAGTCATTCTTTCCTGACTTTTCCAGGCTTTAAAACATTTTCCCTGACCAATGATAATGTCGAATATGGACATATTTTCCAAAATCGACAGTAAAATATTTTTTTAATAATTTACTAATGAAATTTGGAAAATTAAAATTGTAAAATTTAAAAAAAATTTGCATGAATAAATTTTGAAAATTTGACAATTTTGTATTCGGATAATGTAGAAAGTTTTTGCAAATTTGTACTCGGGAAACGACCTCAGAAACATTGGCAAATTTTGCCAATTTGTACTGGGAAAATGTAAAAATGTTTCCTAATGGACAATGACTAAGTTGGATTTCCCTGACTTTTTCAAAAGAGTCATTCTTCCCTGACTTTTCCAGACATTCTCCACACATGTCCACGCAAACATTTTCCACACTTTTCCACGCATGTCCACGTAAATATTTCCATACATGTTCAATTTTTGGTATGGTATGCCATGCCATGCCATGCCATGCCATGCCATGCCATGTAATGACCCTTACATAACCCTCTACAATTATCCAGAAGACCCTGGTGCCTGGAGCATCGTTGATAATATCATCAGTTAAGGCGTTGATGCTTTTCTCGATGCATGGGTTTGTTTTGACCAGTCTATTTTTACCCAATTTTGCGCTTTGGCCATGGTATCTTTTGCCCCTCTGTAACCCTAACCTATAATTACAGAAAAATGCAGCAATGCCCTTATCTTGACAAGCATTGTTTTTGTTTTTTTGGGGGAACTTTATGGATAACGAGAATGCCAGAAATTCACCGCCGAGTTGCTGAACTTCTTAGGAATTTATCTCAACACACCCTTCGCTATAAATATCCTTGACCATGAATGAAATGTCAAGATGCTTCGTCTGACATACATCTAGTTTCTTAAAAGTACTTCGTTGGAAGTTAACATCTCGGTACGAGTTACTCTTCTGAGGAGTGATGATGACGTTGTCTGACCAATTGAAGAGCAATTAACCTTCTTATTAATGTTCGTTCGATGATGAACTTTTGCAGGAAATAGCAATGTTCAGATAGCAGATATTTGAGACTTTTGATAATGGTAAGAGGGACTAGATAATTGTTGCTGGATGCGTTACTTATTGTCTGTAATTAAGCGTTTGAAGAAGTTTTTTTGCAAAGGTCAATCAATTAAAACTATGGTTAAGATTTACTAAACATTCGTGAAAATTTTTCAAACAATTATCAGGAATTTCCTGACAGTCATGGACATTTTTGAAACACGAAGATTTTTCAAACACTCATACATTTTCAAACCACTTAGCAGATTTTTCAAACATTTATAAGGATTTTTCAAACATTCATAAATTTTCAAACCACTTAGCAGATTTTTCAAACATTCATAAGGATTTTTCAAACATTTCATAAAGATTTTTCAAACACTCGTAAATTTTCAAACCACTTAGCAGATTTTTCAACCATTCATAAGGATTTTTCAAACACTCATAAATTTTCAAACCACTTAGCAGATTTTTCAAACACTCATAAATTTTCAAACCACTTAGCAGATTTTTCAAACATTCATAAGGATTTTTCAAACATTCATAAAGATTTTTAAAACATTCATAAAGCATTTTCAAAACATTCATAGAGATTTTTCAAAACATTCAAGGAGATTTTTCAAACATTCATAAAGATTTTTCAAAACATTCATAAAGCATTTTCAAAACATTCATAAAGATTTTTCAAACATTCATAAAAGATTTTTCAAAACATTCATAAAGATTTTTCAAAACATTCATAAAGCATTTTCAAAACATTCATAAAGAATTTTCAAAACATTCATAAAGAATTTTCGAAACATTCATAAAACATTTTCAAAACATTCATAGAAATTTTTCAAAACATTCAAGAAGATGTTTCAAAACATTCATAAAGATTTTTTAAACATTCATTTTTCAAAATTTTTCAAAACATTCATAAAGATTTTTCAAAACATTCATAGTATTTATCAAAGTTTATGAATATTTTTCAAACATTCACGAATATTTTTCAAAACGTTCAGAAAGATTTTTCAATCATTCAAAAAGACTATTAAAATACTCATGAAGAATTTTCAATCAATCACGAATTAGATTTTCCAACGATTTTTAAACACTGGAGATTTTTCAAACATTCTTGAATATATGTCAAACACATTTTTTTAAAAATCATGTTATTTAATTTCTACCTAATCACGAGTTAAAATGTCGCTCTGCTCGACTAATTACTGAATTTATTCAGGATTTTTTTACATAACACACACGCATCCATCCCAAGTTTGAGTCTAATAAAATACCGAGCACTTTAATATGCCTCATTACGCAAAATCCGAGTAAATTATTTGCGAAAACAAGTGTCCGTACGTGTCGTGTTTAAATGCGGCTAAGTGACGTCAATTTCACGCTTAATCGCGAAATGAATCATGAATTTTACGAGCACATTTTCATCGTCCATTAATAAGACTCGAGCCGAAAAAAAATTATAATAAAAAAAAATCACGGACAAAACTAATTGAAGCCCTGAGGCTGAAGTTGGCACGCAATTTTAAATTTTTAATTAACTGTTTTTTACGAGACTCAATGCGATGCTGCTCATGACACACTAACCATGCTTTCTTAACGTGACCTCAAATTGATTAACCTTCCGAATAATTTTACATCGAAATTAACGCCGATATAATGGCATTTTAGACTTCCGTGTGTGGAGAATATCGATCATCCGGAAAATTTAGGAAAACGGGGGTCCGGATAATCAACAATAAGAATAATGAAATTACAAAAATGGGACATTTAGATACACGTAATTAGAAATACGAGATGTATTGTATTGTTATACAGTGCACTGTAGATGCTTTCAAAAAGTTTACAATGTTTAAAAGTTTATTTTAAAAAAAAACTGGTGTTTTTGATAAAAATGTTTTTTTTTTTAAGAAAATGGTAAATTTTTTTATTGAAAGTATTACTTTTTTAAGAAATAATTTGAACTATTTTAAGAAAATGTATGGTGTCATTTTTGAGAAAATTCTTTTGAATTTTTGTAAATATATTATCATTTTTTAGAATATTGTTTTTAAATTTTGGTAAAATATTATTTTTTAGAAAATTGTTTTAAAATTTTGGTAAAATATTATTTTTTAGAAAATCTACTTTAAATTTTGGGAAAATATTATCATTATTTAGAAAATCTACTTTAAATTTTGGGAGAATATTACCTTTTTTTAGAAAATTGTTTTTAAATTTAGGAAAAATGTCGTTACATTTTTTTGTATAAAATTTCTTGTTTTTGAGAAAATCATATCAGAAACAAAGTGTATCGTTTTTAAAACAATCTATCGTTTAGATAAATTCGGTTTTTTTTTATTATTTTTTTAAATTGATATAATTTATGAGAGAAGTTTATTTTCTATTAAAATAATTTTTTTTCACAATTTTTTGTGAGAATATTTCTCGAAATTTTTTTTTAAATCTCACATTCGGATCAATTATAGTTTATTTTTCGTGACAAATTCGTTATTTCGTTATTTCTTGATTTCATCAAGATTCATCGAGAAATAAGTTTTCAAAAAATCGTAAATTTTTTAGAAAAAAATTTACATTTCTGTTTGAAAATTCTACATTTTTATACAGATAAAATTGTAAATCCCGGTTAATCCGACTCCGGATAATCGAAACTTTACTAAATCCAAAAAATATGGGCCAGTTCGAGACGTAGTATTTGTTTCGTGATTAGATTACTAATTTCCGAAACATAGTTGTTCCCATTTTGACACACATATCGACGCTGGCCCCAAAAAAGGTCACGTGTTTGCGGTTTTTCAACTTTTCTGAGTCGACGTTCAACACGCTGTTGATTCGTCCAGTCGATCGCAATCGTATTTATGACTTTTTTCATTTGTTTCTGTTTGTATTTCATTAAAAGATCAAGGTTTTTAAAAGGGTTAATGGGACCGACATAAGCGAGAACAACATTCAACTTGTTTCGGATCCTGTTAAGAATTGTTGCGCTAAATAACATTATGATTTATGCCAAAAATTAGCCTAACCCGCTTCCCGAAGAGGAATACTCCCAATTTTTTTTATTTCTGAAATTAACATCAATGAAATTTTTATCTAAACTTACAAGAAAAAGGTGCTATAAACGCTATAAACTCGGAATTTGATCATTGAATTAAATTTCGCCCAACATAGTTTTACATTGTATAATAAGTTTTCATAATGAGGGGGTGCACCCTGTATACTGTAAAACCTCATTAAGAAGAACTCGCTTTATACCAGGGTCCCCCAGACATGGAAAACCTGGAAATGTCAGGGAACGTGAAAATGTCTGGAAAAGTCAGGGAAGAATGGCTTATTTTGAAAAAGTCATGGAAATTCAACGTAGCCCATTATTATACGTGTAGTAATTCTCAACATTTTCAACGTTTACTGAGGACAAATTTGCAAGATGTTCCACGTTTTCTGAGTAGAAATTTGCAAAAATTATCAACGTTTTCCGTGTAGAAATTTGCACAAATTATCAACGTTTTCCGTGTAGAAATTTGCAAAAATTATCCACGTTTCCCCGTGTAGAAATTTGCAAAATGTTCCACGTTTACCGAGTACAAATTTGCATGGGGTGGTCTATGAAATTGTGATCTAGTTTTCCCACCTAACCTAAAAAGGTCCTTTTTCCGGTCAAGAAAACTAAAAAAAAAACTGTCCTTTTACGGTGAACAAAACCAAAAAAAAGGTCCTATTTAGGGCCACCAAAACAAAAATCAACTTAAGAAAATTTTAACATTAAGACAACTTTAAGAAAATGTATTTTCATACCACAAAATGTATTTCGAAAATGCATTTTCATAATGCAAAATGTAGTTGAAAGGTCACATCTATCGATACAATGTTTAATAGTAAACATGATGAATGAGCAAAATGTTCGTTCACCCAAATCATCGCAATTCAAAACTGAACTTAAACCTAACTTAAAAAGTTGAACTTGCCTTTTGTTACGGCAGATTATCAAATACGTGTATTTTAGAAGTTTGGAGGTGCATTTCCTGTTCAGAGTTCGAGTCAAAGGTCACCGCGTTCTATTATTCAATACGGATAAGGTTTTGATCAGCACGAATGGATGAGATTGTCTTAAATTAGGTCAATGCATGTTCAAATCGTATTCACATTCATCCAAAAAAATCATGACAAAACACTTTTGAATTTTTCGATTCGTAATTGCTCTCGCACTGACCTTTGGTCAAGCAGAAAACGCTTCACCTTTAATAATTTACGAACATTTATTTGCAAAGACTTCCTTTCAGTCACAGTCGAACTTCAACCGTTAAGACGAATCTCAATGGAGGTCACATTTGTTCGTTTAAACCGTAGTTCTTATTATCGGAAATCAGATAAAACACGATTCTTTTTTTTTTGGTAAAATTTTTTTAAAAAAAGGTTTCATTATTGGAAAACGAATTAGAAAGTACTTTATTGTGGAAATTGTAGAGATATTCTATTTTTTTGTAGAAATTGCAGGAGGAAATTTTTTTATTCTGCTTTATTATAATGCATTTTCAAAATACGTTTTGCATTATAAACATGCATTTTGTATCATTAAAATCACGCGTGGTTATATTTGCAGGTTGATCAACAAACAATACAATCTTCTGGATCTGCCCTTCCAAACTTGATCCAAGAACCCCCTCATAAAATTAGGCAATCTAAAAAATGTTTGCTGAATAATTGTAGCAAAAACACGTGGCCTTAATGATCATTGTCATTGATCGCCATTTAATTGGCCAGCAATAGTTTTGATGCAAATAACACGTTCATTACCCCGTGCAGATTATGATCTTGATGCAAGATTTTACGGAATTGTAAGAAATTTCTCGCACGAATTGCTCATTTGATTGTCATTTCAATGGCAAGCGTCTAACCTCGAGGTACCCTGTTTTTTTTTTGGCTGAAATATGCAAGGTTCTGGGAAAAAAAGTTGAATCACCTTCAGAGTCCTATCGCGAGTAATTAAATCCACCAAAAAGGTTGCTCGGGTAATTACAGTCGAAATGGCAATTTCAAATTTCTAAGAGGATAATTTCCGAGGTAAATTATTAAATCTTGGTGGTTAATTGCGAAGTCTCGTAAAAATGATGGACATTCACGTAATTCACCAACCATAATTAGCATAATGAGATTGGCCATTACAAGGGTGGTAAATCACGTACCATTAATACTAGAAATTTTGGGAAGTAAATTCTATAGTATTTTAAAATTCCATTACATCTGTACGTTTTGAAGTGTTTGAAATGCATTTTTAAATGTTTTTAAATGCATTTTTAAATGTTTTTAAATGCATTTTTAAATGTTTTTAAATGCATTTTTACATATGATTTTTAATCTGTTTTTAAATATTTTCTAAATAAATGTTTTGAATATATTTTGGAAATAATTTTTTTGAATCTTTTGGAAATACTTTTTTTAAAATATGTTTTGGAAATACCTTTTTAAAATATGTTTTAGAAATTTCTTTTTAAAATATGCTTTGGAAATACGTCGTTTAATACGTTTTTAAACGTTTATCTGTACGTTTTGAAATGTATGAAATGCATTTTTAAATGTTTTTAAATGCATTTTTACATATGATTTTAAATCTGTTTTTAAATATTTTGGAAATAAATGTTTTGAATATATTTTGGAAATAATTTTTTTGAATGTTTTGGAAATACTTTTTTAAAATATGTTTTGGAAATACCTTTTTAAAATATGTTTTAGAAATTCCTTTTTAAAATATGCTTTGGAAATGGGGAATTGGGAATTTATTTATACGTATGTTCTGGAAATACATTTTTGTAACTCGTTTCTTGGAATACATGTATATAATTCCAAAGCATATTTAATATGCTTTGGAAATACATCTTGAAATGTATTTGGAAATGCTCTTGAAATGTACATGTATCAGTAAATACATCTTGAAATGTATTTCTTTTCGTAATTTATGGGCAAAAACGAGAAAATGTTTTGATGTTGACATACATGTATGAATGCACACTTATACCTTAACGCAATATTTAAATTGTGGTCTAAGATGGCGGAAAGTGAATCTGGAGGTGGTCGCCTGTTGCTCACAAACAAATAACGTTTTTTCCGCAAAAACAATGGGATCGTGTGCGTGATTATTGTAAAAAAAAAAGTCGAAACAATCGCAAAATGCCATCGTGACTACGATCAGACCTTTGCGTGAAAAACGTAAGATGCTCGTGCCGGACACCCGCAAAATAGGACGGACGTGCATGACCACAACCAAAAAAAAATAAAAACTATCACGAATTTTGGGGTTGCATCTACAATCGACCCTCGATTTTCGAACATTGTGCTTTTTTTCAGAATAAGTCTAGAATGGTCGTAAAATGATATCTTGTTCATAACTTGAGTAGGGGTTTGGACTTTGTCCATTAACATTCTACTCAACCCATTGGTCACCCGTTGCTTATGCCACGTGATGAATGTAACATTCACTTCATACAGGGTTCCCCCAGAAATTTCAATTTCAACTTCCCTGACTTTAACCTGACTATTCTAGGTTTGAAAAAGATTTCCCTGACCTATGACAACGTGAAAAATTGACACTGGAAAATATTTTTTAAATTCACTAATGACAATTTCGAAAATTAACATAGAAATTTTTTTAAAAATTAAACAAAAATTGCGTTGAAAATTGTTAAAATGGGAAAATTTTGTATTCGGAAAATGTTAAAAATGTGTGCTCGGAAAAAATGGGAAATTTTGCAATTTTGCCCTCGGAAAATGTGGAAAACCTAGAGAATTTTGAAAATTTCTACACGGAAAACGTC
>JAQGAO010007265.1:0-11456 GCA_034697705.1 Ommatoiulus sabulosus
GCCGTAATACGTCACGGCGCTGCAGTCGTTTTTTGGTATAAGGAACATCAAAATTCCGACACTGAATGAGCATACTGATTCATTCGTATACTGTGATGTTGCTGCAGAGTTCTGGTTGAGATAGAGAAAGTTTGAGTTATTTATTTTAGGTAATATTGAAATGAGTACCCCAGAAAATAAAGATTTGGACGTCAGTTGCGCTGTTCGCGGTGTGTGGCTTGTCAAGGTACATGTACAGTAGATAATTTCTTTTTCTCAACGAATATGATTATGATAAAAAGCGGCCCTGCCGTACGGAACCATATATCGCCCAAGCTCCCAGTTAGGCATTTTGGTAGTCCACGATTTAGTGTATAGCTTGAAAAACAATTTAGCAAAATCCCCAAGAGTTTGTGGATTTAAGAAAAAACGTACAACTATAAACATTGGGCATAATGTTTATCAATTACATGTATCCGCTTTTTGCTTGTGGGCATGTAAATGGGTTTTGACGTTGATTTCAATATGCCAAATGGGCAAATTGGAAACGCCATTCCCTCCTAATGTCACGTGTTACATTTAAACAAGAAATTGAATTGGCATCTATAGCTACTAAGAGTAGCCTACCCTTATGATTATGGATTTGGGAATATGGCATCAAATATGATTCAATGGCTGCCAATTTACACCATGTATGCAGTTACCCATTGATATTTTTATTGAATTGACATGTACATGCTAGTTTATATGAGTGTAATATATGCTAAAACGGTATTAAGCCAACAGACTGAGTGCATGGTAGCATTCTCACCTTGTATCCAGTAGATCTTGGTGCCCTTGTATATGTTAGGTACGTATTTCCCCAGCTATAACGCCAAAGAATGGATAGAGTTGATATCTGCTGCCGGAGTTTCATTAGCTCCATTCTACGTCAGACAGCAATGGGCCTGGTGCCCTTTGCTTTTGGCATGCTTAAACATCACTATACTACAGATAAGGCCAAACTACTTCCGTTATTTCCACCACAAATGCCGAACATGCATTTAATGCTATTATTTTGTCCACTCCACTTATATAATCTCGCTCTCAGATCAAAGTGCGAAGTGTTATAATCATTTGCAAATTAGATAGGCTACACATAATTTAATCATTAGTAAGCAAATTTCATCACAAAAATCGTAGCACTTTCCAGAATGTTGGAGAAAAATGGGAAACAAACATTTTATGCAGTCCTTTTGTCCACTACTGTATTTATACCATTGAAGA
This sequence comes from Ommatoiulus sabulosus, assembly GCA_034697705.1. Lineage (NCBI taxonomy): Eukaryota > Metazoa > Arthropoda > Diplopoda > Julida > Julidae > Ommatoiulus > Ommatoiulus sabulosus. The sequence goes on from JAQGAO010007265.1 coordinate 1,246, forward strand.
CTTTTTAAATGTTACTTTGCCTTTATTAAAGTGACTTTTTTAAATTTTCTTTTTACAGGTGCCTAAGTATATTTCAAACCGATGGAGCAAACTGAAGGATACCGAAGTTGGTCGCTTAAGGATAAGCAAGTATGTATAGTGTTAATGGATACAACTGGTATTTTTAAAGCCCAGGCTCTTTCGTCAGAATTTTGTTATATCTGTTTTTCCACTATGTTTTGTGCATGTTTCTTCATCGGAAATCTTTTTTTCTAAAACAAATGTTTTATGTCCATAGAACTGGCACTTCGAAGCCAGATATTGTCTTTACATTAAGTGACGATGTAGTGAAGGCTTCAGAACCCGAGGATACTGCGCAGATGCCCAAAGAACATCAGTTTGTCATTTCCAACATTTCTACTCAAACGCTAACAATTTTCTCACAGGGTGCAGGTATTTGATATAGTTTTTTATTTTTACGTGAATATGTCTTTCAAATCTGTAAGGATACAAACCTGTTTAATATAGAGCTCATTTCGCCTTACTTAATGCAGTCTTAAACTGAAAACTGGCCATTTTTGAGTTGTCACTTTTGAAGTGGGTACGGATTAGGGTTCGTTATCATCTGTAGTTTCAAGCAACTGGTGGAGAGGGTTGTAACCTATACGGTGATCCTACTGTACATCCTTTAATGACCTTTAGAAATGGTGTTATACTTAAAATTAAACGCCTGACAATGTGAAATTAACAAAATTATATATTGAGTTTGCTTATTGAATTTGCCTTTACAGAAAAGGTAGCAATTGAAGGAAAGGTCACACAAAAAGCAGAATGCCGACCGGTAGCCAATGATATAAAATATATGCAACTAAAGCGGTCAGTAGACAATCTGTTCAACTACTTTTCAGCTTTAATTAGTTTTTCCATATTTATATCTCTGGATACATATGTAATTTTTTTCCAATTCTAGGCAGTCGATCTCTAAATCAAGTCAGCCAGTGAGATGCACAAAGCAAATTGGCCATGTTGTGAATGTATACAAACCCATCTCAAATCACAAGAATAATGTGAGTTTCTTTCACCACCTGCAAATGCTATCTATTAAAAGGGTTTATCACCTTGATTTTTGTGAAGAATTATAAAAAACATTATTTTACTTAATATTGAAAATTTCAAAGGTAGTTTTTGTTTTGAACTGAAAAGGAGGATAATTCACATCAAGTTCTGAAGAACAATGACTTGCCATTATTCTAACTCAGTCTATTGTTGTGATATGAGTCATTACAACGCATTCCTTCTATTGGTGTGGGTGCACATCGTGTTTAGTTGACATTGTGCCAAAAACAAACCCCTAACTGATACCAATGGACATGGGCATACTACCGATATTACCAGTATAATTCATGGCTAAAGAGCTGTTTGGTAGATTTTTATTTAAAAACGTGCTTCATTGCATCTCCTACACAGTTGGAAATATGCTGAAATTTTTTGCTGCATATTGTTGGTGAATATATAAATATAATGATTCCTTGATAAATGTATTTGTAGATTTTTACAAGACCATGCATGTTATCTTTAAAAATTATACATCTGTTTAAAGGGGAAAATGATTCAATATTTTCCCTATTTTATGTCAACGTCAATTTATGTATTTTTTAGAGTTCATCGAACGTTATTTTAACTGCAGTCAAATACTCTGGAAAGTCACAAAACTTGCATGCTACATCCAGTGAATGTTTAAAGTGTCTATAAAAGCCATGTGTTTTGCCTAATGGCCACAATGAAAATGAATTCCTCTTATTTCATGAACTGTTTGCATTGCTAATTTCTGGCTAGTCCATGAATGTTGTTTATATTTGAAATCAAATTTGTTTAGTCCTCGCATCTCTAAAAAAACATTTGGTTTTATAGGTGGAGTTCGAACAACAAAAGAAATCTGAAGGGAAGAAATCACGAGAAAACAGAGACAAAGTTATGGATATGTTGTTCGCAGCTTTTGAAAAGCATCAGTATTATAATATCAAAGACCTTGTACGGATTACCAGACAGCCCATTGTAAGTATGCAAACTGCACTTGTAATATACTAAATATAAAAGGATTTGTATCTGGGAGATCAGGGTTCAAAACTTAGTTTAAGTATCCTAACTATGATTTGCCATGCCCTGCCACAAATCAGAGTAGGTAAACAAGGGTGACTATTCTGATTTTGGTATGGATGTTTTCCTAAATTTCTCTAAAACAAGCCAATACTGTTCTTTCACACTTCCTCAGTCCTATTTCTTTGTACCTACCATGATCTGTACATGGCAATGTTCTGGGATTAAATTATGTTGTTGGGATGTAAATAAAAACGTGTCCAGTGCACCATTTATTTACAAATTGCAGTGCATTTCTTTGATAGTTGCAAGCCACTGCATTCTCTGCCTTTCTCTTCCTTGGGTTCAGCTGACCATTCCAAGCTTTAAAGGTTTTTTTAGGGAATGAGCACGCATGACATGGAGCAATAGGAGCAGCTTCCTTTTGCTTCACATTGAAATACCGCAATTATTTGTCTGACTTCTTCAGTGACTTTTTCATTGATTTAACAATACAAGATATTAAATATACAGTTGACAAAAAAGTATTTGAACAGTATGAAAATTGCTGTTTTCAGAAAAAATAAATGGTGTTGATTTTTAAAACTACATTTATAATAACACTTATTTTTATATTATTTAAATATTTAAATATTAAATATATAACAATTTACATAACATTATTTTACTTCATGTAACAACAACCAGAATTTTTTTGAAATAAATAAGTTAATTTTGAATTAATAAAAACGATTCTTTCATGGCAAAAAAGTATTTGAACAACCTCCTAAACTGGTAGCATTTGCTGATTTCTGGCCATTCAGTTATATTTTACCTAATAAATTATGATGATTTACTTTCTGGCTATAAAAAGTAACTAGTTTTTCATCACATTGGCAAGTTCTGCAGAAAATTTAGTTCATTATGGCCTAAACTAAATGAGTTCTACTTTGCAATGAGAAAAGAGTTATTCAATTGAATTTTAGTGGAAATTTAATATTGAGAGATGGCGAATAAATTGAAAATATCATGTATGACAGTATACAAAATCTCAAAAAACTAAGAAGATACTGAAAAAGTCATAAACTCGGAACAAGATATCCATGTGAGCTATCTGTGAGGGAAAAACGACAGGTTGTTAGATTTTCTCTGAGAAATTCAAAAATATCTTCATAAATGTTTACCAAACACATTGCATCAGAATCAGGGAAGGTTGGGACACAACAAACTATCAGAAGTATTCTAAATAATCCAGACATGAAAGGACCATGGCTAATTTGTAACTCACAAAACATCCTCCATAGACTTTATCATGTGGTGGTAGTGGTATCATATGGTTTTGGGGCTGTATGAAATACAGAGGAGATGGAAATCTGGAATAAGTATGATAGTTTGTAGTGTTATAACCTTCCATGATTCTGTCACAACGGGTTTCGTAAAGATTTATGATGATCTTTTTGGATTTTTCAGAGCATATTTAACAACCTGTCGTTTTCCCCTCACAATAGATAGGTTACATGGATTGCTTGTTCTGATTTTGTCTATGCCTTATCCGGTTTCTTCTTTGTTTTTTGAGATTTTATATACTGCCATACGTGATATTTTCAATTCATTTCCCATCTCTAGATATTAAATTTCTGCTAAGATTCATATGAATAACTTTACTCATTGCAAAGCAGAACTCATTTAGTATGGGCCATTATGAACTAAATTTTCTGAAGAACTTACCAATGTGATGAAAAACTAGTTAGTCTTTATACCCAGAAGTTAGATCATCATAATTTATTAGGTAAAATATAATTAAATGGCCAGAAATTAGAAAATTCTACCAGTATAAGTGGGTGTTCAAATACTTTTTTTGCCATGAAATATTCGTTTTTATTAATTAAAAATTTACATATTTGTTTTTAAAAAATTCTGGTTGTTGTTACATAATCCATGTACTATAAGTGTTATTATAAATGTAGTTTTAAAAATCTACACCATTTATGTTTTCCGAAAATAGTAATTTTCATACTATTCAAATACTTTTTTTTGTCAACTGTAGAATCTCTTTGATATTCTGGTCACTCCAAAACCCAGATGATGTTAGATGTTACACTACTCGAGCAAGGGGGCTGAGTGGTAGCAGTCTTCAAGTTTCCATTCACACTAAGATATTATCTGCAGAGGTTTCTGAGATATCTGCAAAAATCTCGAGCAGGGAAAATGGATTACCTTGAATGTGACATTCAAGGTCACAGGGATTAGGGTTTCCGGATGGCCCAAGGTCGACTCTACAACTGAAGGAATTACATGTATCATCGTATGTATCTCTTTACCATATTAAAGATATACATTACATTTTTTCGGGTGATCACTGGCTTTACAAATTACCCTGTATATCGACTTTGCCAAGGCTTGTTAAAACTAAAAGCTTAGAGGGTAAGTAAAGAAATACAATCATGGATTACTTCCTTCCTGTCGAACAGAAGGGAGATGTTTGTAGTTGATCAGGATGGATCTGATTGGGTGCACGTATCTCCCCTTACCACATGGCACCCCGTAGGGAATTGGATTGATTCTCGGGCCGGTTTCAGCCTGGCTAATTTTCGTGAAAATTTTCACATTTTTCACGATAGTAGTAGTTTTATTTCGTTTTATGCAATAATGCGTATTTTTGAAATTGTTTTGGCTTGTTTTCAGACTTACCTCAAAGAAATCTTAAAGGACATTTGCAACTACAACTTGAAAAATCCACACAAGAACATGTGGGAATTGAAACCAGAGTATCGCCACTACAAGGAAGATGACGTAGCCAAGGAATAAAACCTTAACAACTGAAAGGCAATTTTGATTTTATCATTTCAATTTCCGTTGTCTTTAAAAATGTTCAGCTCACAACACATTCATGTGATCATGTCATGTATTCGAGCAATTCCAAAAACGATCTGCATCCATGAACTTTTTTTGCCAAAGGGCTGTATTTACTGTTGCTTACTTCCTGGCTATAACACAAGTTTACTTGGAATGTAGTAAATCATGTCAATCTTTGTTTACTGGATAGTGTGATGTTATGTCCGAATATGTTATAAGTTAGAAGTTCTGATAGAATTGTCCCATGATCTGAAAGGACATTTAAATTCCCGGCTTATATTTTTATATTTTGACAGTTTTCTCTTTATAGTGATGTTTAAACATTCTGTGACAATATTACCTGAACAGATAGCAAGAGGCATTTTTGTACTTCAGTTCTTTTTTACCATTACTGGCCACATTATTTCCAACATGTAAAAATTCTATTTGTGAAGCAGAAATGAAGAGTGCTCAGTTAATATTCCTTTTTTATTGATTTTTTCATGCCTGTAATCTTCTTGGGACTGGGTGCTTTTTGTGTTACAACAGGTTCATTTAGATTAAAAAAGTGGTATTACTTCAAGCGTATTCTACGAAGCATGTGAATGAAGAAAAATGATTGGTTTTTCCTAATTACCCTTTTTTAAGGGGTCTGAATTAGTAGCATACCCTTTGAAACTGGTGCCTCCCTAAGGAGGCGCTATGTTGTTTTCTTCCTTTGCGATCCTACCCCTCTTTGATAGACTCCGTAGCATTTAAACTCAGCTGGGTGTCTTGCCGTTGCATCGCCTTGGCTTTTTCTTTTTGTTTAATCTTGAACCACCCCATCAGTAGTCGCTTAGCAGCCCAAACTGCATTCAGTTTATGGTCACTATTCCTCACAAACCCTAACCACTCCTCCAGTGAAGCACCTTCCATACCAGCCCTAAGATTGGCTAGTGCAGTGCATGTGAATACTTGTGGGATTTGTTCCACACCACCCCTGCATAGATCAGTTTTCACTCACCTTGTTAATCGTTGTCATGCGCTTATTAGTCTCTAGGGAGCTGGTCCTTCCCTTAACAGCAAGGCACTGACATAGGAATTGTCATACAAAGACTCCTAACTGACAGGGTTCCCACAACCTGGACAAACCTGGAAAAACCTGAAATGTCAGGGAATTTGGGGAGGTCATGGAATAACCTGGAAAAGTCATGGAGCTTTTCAAATTTGTCCTGGAATATTTCTGACCTAGAGTGAACGATTCTTACAAGTGAATGAGTGAGTGATTTGAATCACTCATCTCGGTGAACTGTCGTTTTTTTTATATTTCCCACGAACTTGCCATGATGGACTATCCCATGCAACTCCCTCGTTCTGCCCAGCATCCGAAACTGCGTGGCACTTGAATCCCGTATTCATTCACATATGCATATGCGATTTTTGAGGGTACAAGGTGACATCATTTAAATATATTCTAGAGTTATCAGGATCATGCTATAAATTTTCCATGTTTTCCCGAGAACAAATTTACAAAATTTTTCACGTTTTCCCGAAGACGAGAACAATCCGAATTCAAATTTGCAAAATTGTCCACGTTTTCCCGAATGCAAATTTTAAAACTTTGTCACGTTTTCCCGAATAAAAGTTTGCAAAATTTACCACGTTTTCCCTAGGAGAAATTTGCAAAATTGTCCACGTCTTCCCGAGTTCAAATTTGCAAATTTTTCCACGTTTTCCTGAGTTTAAATTTGCAAAATTTCCCACGTTTTCCGAGTTCAAATTTGCAAAATTTTCCAAGTTTTCCCGAGTTCAAATTTGCAAAATTTTCCACGTTTTTCCGAATTCAAATTTGCAAAATTTTCCACGTTTTTCCGAGAGAAAATTTTTAAAATTTTCCACGTTTTTCCGAGAGAAAATTTTTAAAATGGTTCACGTTTTTCCGAGAGCAAATTTTTAAAATGGTCCACGTTTTCCCGAGTTCAAATTTTAAAAATGTGTGTCGTTTTCCTGAATACAAATTTTTCATGTTTTTCCGAAAACAATTTCCCAAGGACAATGGTTAAATCTGATTTCTCTAATTTGTACACTTAAAATTCATTAATATTTTTTTACAGGCGGTTTAAAAAAATTATAATAAACAAGTAGGAAAAATAAGAAATATTTGTCCGTAAAATGGTACATTCTTGTCAGGGAAAGTCAGAGAAATTAGAGGTCTAATTTCGGTAGCAACCCTGAACAAAAAAAATGATGTGTTATCTTTTAAGTTTAATGGTCATGGAAATATTCAAAAAATTCCTGGAAAAACCTGGAAAGTCAGGGAATTTCATTCCCAAAAAAATGTGGGAACCCTGAAGTCTGATTTTTTCTTTAACCATGTATATTGGCATGGTACTTTTGCTGCATTTTCCTGCTGCCCATTTGGAGTTTTCCCAATCATTAACCAGTTTACTGATCATTGTGTGATGTTGTCCATTGCCCTTTGATCATGGTATTTGTGTTTAGGAGGCTGCCAAAGCTCTTTATTCTTCTGAACCATTAAGTTTTCTATCCTTGTCCATGGATCATTTCATACACCTGCCTCGCAGGATAACTTTTATCAAGGCACCATAGTCTGCATAATAATGCAAACTTACTTACCATCTCCCTAGCTTTGAATGATGACCAGCTTATCTCCCCCTGTATGCCTCTGTGGCAGTGAAGCGATTAGCTCCCATGGCCTCTCATGCATTTTGCTGCGGCATGCATTTAATTTTTAAGTTTTACCTTAGGACTCAGGCATAGGGCATCATTTATGTAGGTGACTGCCGGTACTCCTCCTCCCTAACATACTCTGCAAATAATCTCATGCTGGGAGAATGATCGGAAAGCAAGCCTGCGAAGAAGACCCTTAATGCGCCGGGCTTTCACCAGGCCCTTATCCTCCATCTGGGATAAATACTTGTTACCCTTATTAAGTATCACCTTAAGGTATCGGATTGGTTGACTTGTTTTACTATCTCTGCCCTTCATTGTCCAAGTACTTGGTCACCATCTTGAATGAGTACCCCTAGCTTGTCTTTGCCAAATTCCAGTCGAAAGTCAGATCCATATGTCCCAGCAACATTGAGTAGTTGTTGTAGCTCCTCATCATTTTCATCAAGTGTTCGAATACCCAATTTATTAATATATACAAGGAACAGCAAGGTGATAGTGGGCATCATCGATGTACTGCTATGTTAACATCAATTCCTGTAGTACAGATCTCCGCCTATTTTATAAAGTACATTGAATTCTCGTATAGTGACTGTATTGAAGCAACTAGAGTATGACTGATGCCATATTGGTTGAGCAACTGGCGGAGTCTAGCCCTATTGACATTGTCGAACGCACCTTTGATTTCCCCTAGTGAAAATTTTGCTTAACTTCTACTGACCGTGAACGTATTACTTACGGATCGAGGTGTGTATGGAGACTGTATGAACGCTATACATGGCGGTGCGTACGGAATACGCACCACCTACTGCCTAAAAGAAGTAAGGAGACCTTAGGAAGCAGTGCCATCTACGTTCCGATTTGAACCGTGTGGGGACCGTAGGAGACGGCACCGTCTACGCACCAAAAGAAGTATAGGGACCGTAGGACAGGGTTGCCACTGACCTGCGAAGTCAGGCAAAGCCAGGCAAAACTGAAAAAGTCAGGCAAAAGACGTCACGCAACTTTGTCAAAATTTAAAGAAAAGTCAGGCAAAGTCAGGTTAAGGTCGGGCAAAAATTATTATTTGGTGAAATGACTACCTATACCCAGAGGAAGAAGAAATCGAAAGTAAAATCCAGAGCCTGAAGAATGCTTATGTGTAGAATTGCAAAAAAATTTAATTGAACAAGTCAATGTGCATGTTGTCAGATAATTGTGTGTTTAATAAATAAAAATTACATGCATTATTGAAGAATTTTGTTTGCTTTTTTTAAAAAAGGAAGCTATTTAACTTTAATTTAAGTCAGGCAAAAATGAGAATAAAATTAACAAAAGTCAAGAAAAGTCAGGCAAGTCGATTTTTCAAATGTGGTGGCAACCCTGGTAGGATGAGGTGCCATCAACGCTCCCATTTGGGTCGTATGGGGACCATAGAAGGCAGCACAAAACACTTACCACATATATTCACTTAAGATAATGTGCAATGTATTTTTAAAGGCATTTGAATAGTACTTTTGAAATGTATTTTAAGCTTCACTAAAATATCGTATTAAATAGAATCTCATTAACAAGTTTCGTCAATAGGTTTACATTTATTTATCAAAATATATTAAAAATGACATAGTAGCTGTATCTGGAGGAGTAAGATCGGCCTCTTCTATATAATCCGATAGATCTCTCTCCACCAAGAGCATCTTCATATCCATCGTCCAGTCTGAATAATTGGAACTGTTCAGTTTGGGAATCACATACAAACATTCAGTGTTGTTTTTAGCAGCAGTTGCCATTTTAACTTGCAATAGCACTTTTGTAGAGAAAGCACGCTTGAAAATAGTTTTTAAACTTCAGGGGACACAATCCAAACAAGATTTAAACATCTTACTGTTGTGGCATTTTCTGGTTTAGTTGTTGTCAAAATTCCTTCTGGAAGATAAAGAGGCGCTTGTCACAATGCTCGTTTCTTGGTAAAACAATTTCACACAGCACACTCACGAAATTTTTGCAAAAAGTTGCAAAAAATGATCTGGTGATGCATGTCACAAAGTCCACTTAATTTGTAGCAATATTCCATCAAAACAAGTCAATCTCCGAATTGTTGCATTTTGATGAATATTCGATTTGATTTTCCGAACTCTCAGTTCTTGAAAAATCGTTTGAGGCGGACTTGTTTTCAGAAAATCCAATTATTTACGAAAATCTCCTTTTCTGGAGAAAATCTGTGAGTCTAGGCAGCAAAAACTGGACAGAAAATTCATCCATCAATTTTGTTGATGTTGTGAATTTTCTGTTGATGACTTGACGTGGTACTTTTGGCTTTGTCTCCAGGTCAATGACAATGAAGCTTCTTCGTTGGCTTCACAGAAAAATCATGCTCTGCTACCATGTAAGAATTGCGTCCTAAATTCGCAAGTGATCCTTTACAAGATCCCTGGTAGCATATTATGTAAGATCTAGAAAGGTTTTATGTTCTGATGAAGATTCGAAGAAGTTCCTTTGTTCCATCAGTGGACCAATGCTTTAATAGCAAAGTTTCCAACCAGGAAACGTTTTGGCAAAATAACCAAAACAAGCAGCACAGGGTTCCCCAACACCTGGAAAACCTGGAAAAGTCAGGGAACTTGAAAATGACCTGGAAAAGTCAGGGAAGAATGGTTTAGTTTGAAAAA
>JAQGAO010007266.1:0-11456 GCA_034697705.1 Ommatoiulus sabulosus
TTTTTAGACGAGTTGGGATGCAAGTTTTTCTCGAACAAGAAAGGGGGGGGTGGGGTTGTTCGTTTGATCTCGGTTAACACGGAAGCGTGGCTGAATACCGTTAGCACAGCCTAATTAACCACCGAGGGGAGGGCTATCCAGGTCATTCGGTCTAGGTAAAGTTCTCGAAAATGGCTCCCTAAAGTTAAGAGCAGGGGTCGGGTGGGAGGTGAACGAAACTATCGACTAGCAACTCTAGCCTATTTCTGCGATTACATCGAGCTAACTACATAACCATCGGCAACTCAAACTCGCGTTGGGTCATTACTCTTGAGCTCGGCGCCAAATTGTCCACTTCCATGGAGTCTCGCACTACGTTTGCATACATTCCCCCGTAGCTTTTTTATGCAAAAGAAAAACGTGCATAACTTAACTAAACAAGATGCAAATGAACGTGGTAATAATCACCACGACACCATTTTTCAGTTAATGTTCATGCCCGATCACGTTTATGCAAATTTGAACGGGTTACTAAAAAAAGAAGGCTTTCGACAAAAACAAACAACAAAAACCGGTAAAAAAACCCTGAGAAAATAGCAGTTTATCATTTAAATGTGGACAACTTAGAATATGAAGGGTTATGTAGCTGTATTTCGTGAATTTTAACTTGAATGGTTATTCGCAGTCACCATCAAATCCTCTTAAATGACGCTGGTAGTATTTTGGCTACAAATACAGTGAAAGCCGGTTAATTCGGTCAGCCATTATATTCGAATAAAAGCATTCGAAACGGATTTGTTTTCCTATACTGCCCTTTATGAAAATAATCGCTTAATCCGGTGGTTTCATCGCATAATTCGATGATCATATTTTCCACGTGTCTACAACGCAAACGCGCCAAAGAAGTTTGAGCAGCTTTCGCACAAGCAAGGACAATTTTGGACAACGCGCATGCGTACATCTAAGCATCTATCTAAAGCACGTATTTTCTGCGAAAGTTGGAAAATTAAATTTCAGCCGTTGCAGCAAACAAGGCAACATCGAACATATACTTACAACTTTTTATTTAAAAAATATAATTTTGAAAATATGTAAATACATACGTACGGTTAAATAGATGTATTTTTAAAACATGGAGCAAATTAATTTGATAAAGTCTATTTGTAGCGTGTTTTTACATTCATCCCCTATTTGGTTAAAATCGCTGGAACCATCGTGATCGAATTAAGCGGCTTTCACATTAAACAGTATTGGTGGTTGACAAATAAAAATTCGTTGGAGATATGAGGAACTTGAAAAAAAAATTCGCATTTATAACACAAGCAAAAGATGCGCTGATTCACTCGCGTACCGAACAAATTATTTCTTTGACTCTTAATTTTTTAACAAAATCCACAAATTCTCCACGTTATCCCATCGAAATAGTCACTGAAGTGAAGGAATTTAAGAATTCTTACCATTATCTTCAACGCGATTAACACTCGGTGAAAAACAACGCTAATAACGTTTGCTACGATATAATTTAAATGTTTTATGAAGCAAAAACAAAAACATCGTGAGAACAAAATAATAACTGGTTAGATAGAGAATGAGCATAGGCGAGAAATAAGAATAATAAAAAAAAATGAAAAAAAAAAGACAAACGAGTTTTTATACTGCACCCAGCCCATTGCCGCTATAAAATGCAAATGTGATCTCAGTGAACTTCATATCTACCATTCAGGTCAACAATTTACGATTTCTTCGTGATCGTTTCCTCATTTAACCCAACATTACAAGTTGAAATTCGTGATTTTTTCCAGGCAACGACGTAAAACGTGCATAATCTGCGAGTTCAATAACTAAACGAAACAAAATGTAATCTAATCTGGAGTATAATTGTAAGTAAATTGGGAAGGAAATTTGGTCCGTCTAAATACCTTTTAACGTTGAAATTGACATAAATAAACGATCGAAACGTTAATTTTAATGAATGTGTATGCTGAAATTAACCTTCGACTTAGCTAACTTGTAATTGTTGCCTGTCCATACCTAGAACATAAAGGAAAATATAAAATTTCAGATAATTATGACAACGCTAGATCGTTTTATAACAGTAAAAAAACGCTCCTGGGATGCATTAACCCTCAGATCATTGACAAGGACTTTTTTAAGAGTTTTTTTGGGATCCCCCCGGGTCCGAGTCCAATTCCAGTAATTTAATACTATTTTTTCGATGAGTAACTATTTTTTGACATCGCATATATTATATTATTTTACAATATAATTAATTATACGCTAACAAATAATCTACTCATTATATTAATATGGTTAAAAATGGCTACAAAGTTTCAAAGACCCGTAGGTTGATTTAATTTTTTTTTACCACATACAGTCGAACTCGGGTAAGTGAAAACCCGTCCGGGCAAGGAAAACTGCCGCACTTATCCGGTTTTTCATTTATGCGGATTTTTCATAGAAGCCCTTGTTTTAGCTCAGAGCAGTGAGTTTTCCATTTTTTGTTTGAGAATTTTTTTTAAGAAATCAAGTTCGCATTAATGAGGAAATTTTTAAATTTAGTTCGTACAGGGTTCCCGCAGAAATTTCATTGTAATTTCCCTGACTTTTCCAGGTTTAAAAAAAAAATTCCCTGACCAATGACGATGTGAAAAATTCATATATTTTACAAAATTGACACAGGAAAATATTTTCAAAATCAATAGCGACAATTTTGAAAACTAACATAAAATTTTTTTTTAATAGTCACCAAATGTGACAATTTTGTATTCGGAAAATGTTTGAAAATTTGTGCTCGGGAAACGTGGAAAATTTGCAAATTTATCCACGGAAAATGTGGAAAACCTGTCCTCGGAAAATGTGTTGAAAATTTTTGCAAATTTGTACTCGGAAAACCTACAGAATTTTGCAAATTTGTACTCGGAAAACCTAGAAAATTATGGGCCCGGAGCCCACCATGTAGAAATATTAATTTTGGAACGCGCCATGACTGCGTTGAATTTCCCAGATTTTTTCAAAATAAGCCATTCTTCCCTGACATTCCCAGTCATTTTCCAGTTCCCTGACTTTTCCAGGTTTTCCAGGTCTGGGGGAACCCTAGCTGTCGTATAACTCGGAGCAAAAATTTACTTTTGATTTCTGGGATACTTCGCAATAGTAAAACGAATCTACGTTGTATATTGAAAAATCCGCTTTTCACTTATCCGTGTATAATTGAATACAAATGGTGCACCTTAGGCTCGACGCTCAAAATGTTCACTCGTCCAGGTTTTTCATTTAAGCGATTTTCACTTATCCGGTTTCATTTAACGCACAAAACACAGGGCAAAAGTTCAGGGTTTGAAAATTTGTTTCAATGGTCGGTTTTTTTCATTTATGCGGGTTCCACTTATCCTAGTTCGACTTGTTCAGTTCAAAATCAAACGCTATATAAATATGTATAGTAAATTAAATTTAATAAGTTTGTAAACACTAGGTCGTTATAATGATTCGGTTTAATGAGGAAAAACTTTATGAACACTGTTCAGACGACCAGGAATGTAATTTACGACGTTTATGAAGTGATAACAGAGCTGCTAATAGATTGTAATGATAATAGAAGTAATAAATTAGTGATGCTAGAAAGTTAAAGAGTCTTACCTGACAGTAAATGTTGATTGTTTGCCCAGTCACCAAATCTGGAAATTGGATGGCAACTAATGGACCTTTGGCTTCGCAAGACGTACTATTCATATTATTGTCGTTATCGGAAAAACTACTTAAGGGGAACCCCTCCGGCGGCCAAATTTGGTAAGTCCGTAAACGAGTGGAATCAATTGTTTTCTAAATAAAAAAAATAAAAAAATTATTGTGAATTTACACGATTGAATATCCTTTAATGTTTATAAGTTAGCACTTTTTTTTATTAGTAAAACAGGATTTGCTTAGGTCAGGATGATTCTGAAAACACATTCAATTTAAATGTACAACTGTGTAACTTAAATAGAAAAAAAATATATAAACTAATCCATAAAATTTACGTTTTGCAATATTATTTTTTTCAATACAAGCTACATACATGTATGTTTATCATAAAATTTCTTACTAAAAAAGCATGTAACCAAAGCAAATGATAGCTATTTTTAAGTTAATAGAAATATGTTATTATCTTTATAAAATCTACATAATCATCTTAAAAATGCAATTATCTTTGTTTTCTTAGGGAACTTTAACTTCCCTAATACAGTATATCGTATAGAAATTGTTTCGTTTCGATGATAAATTACAAAAGAATTGCTAATTTTCGGGAAAAAGAGCTTTCATCATTTTATTACACAGATTTGATAATTTTTTATTTCACAGATTTGCGGTTGTCATTTCACAGATTTTAGAATTTTATTTCGAAATTTACGAATGTTGTCATGCACCTGTAAATTTTCATCAAAAATTTGCCAATTTTATTGACTTGATTTGATTTGCGAATTTTGTCACGCATCTCTGAATTTTCATCAAAAACGTGCCCCATTTATTACACAGATTTGCGTATTTTGTTTAAAAAAATGCGATTTTTGTTACACAAACTTGCGAATTTTGTCACGCATTTGTGAATTTTATTTCACAGATTTGCGAATATGATTTCGAAATTTGCGAATTTTATTACACAATTTTGCAAATTTTGTCACGCATCTGTGAATTTTATCTCACAGATTCGCGGATTATATTTCGAAATTTATAAATTTTATTACACAAATTTGCGACTTTTGTCACGCATCTGAATTTTCATCAAAAATTGGCGAATTTTATTTCACAGATTTGCGAATTTGATTTCGAAATTTGCGAATTTTATTACACAAATTGGCGACTTTTGTTTAAAAACAAAGTTGCGATTTTATGTCAAAATTATTGAAATATTTTAAACAAAATTGCATATTGTTTCAAAAGCTTGTGCGATTTTTGGAAAAAAAATATATTGCGAAATTTGTCAAATATTGAGAAAAGGGGATGGGGTGGAGACCAATAAGTAAATTCTTTAAAAGAAATGAAAAAAAACGTTCATTACCCTTCCATGACAGTCCACAAAAGCATGTTGTCTGCTTTGTGTTTTCCTCCAAACGAGCGGAAGATAATGCGCTTCCGGTGCAACGTTTATCTGAAGAAAAAAAACTCGATATAACGAATTGCTTTCCCAAGATCTAGGTCCAGTCAGCAACATTCCACTGACCTTTTCCAAGCGCAATAAAATACACGGCTTCCGCTCTAGATAGCCGAAGTTATTGTCAATGGTGCAAGAATTGCCCAGCAAGGCAACATCAAACTGACAGGGTTGACGACCATTATCAACGCTTTCATTTAAAGCAGAGTTATCACAGTTTTCAATTCCATCCACACAATTGTACTCTAATTATTAGAAAAACGTTGGTCGTTAATGTATGAACAACGTTCACATATGTAATTCCGTGACTTCAATATTTTAGGAGGTACATGTACCTTCAAGCACTTTTCTGAGGGTGTTTGTATAGGTTCTGGAGGATTCAGCATCATTACTCATATTAAATGTTATCTCATTCTCGGGATATAAAGCCAAATAACCTATAATTAAAAGTCCGTTAGTTATTTCAGGGTTCCCCCAGAAATTTCATATTTCATATTATATAATCCAGGATTTTAAACAAATTTACCTTACCAACGACAAAACTGACATATTCCAATGTTATCTACGATTTTGCAAATTGTGTATTGCATCGAAATTTTGCAAAATTAGCATGAAACATTTTTTTGAAAATTCTACATATTTGTATTCGCAAAATGGTGAGATTTTTGCAAATTTGTACTCGAAAAAGGCTGTAAGTTTAGAAAATTTGTACTCCGTTGGACCAAAAAACGTTGAGAATTTTGTTAATTTACCTCAGAATTTCTCCTCGAAAACTCTTCAAAATTTTACGAATCTGTACTCGAAAACAATTGAAAATTTCGCGAGTTTGTCATTGGAAACTGTCAAAATTTTGCAATTCTGTTTTCAGAAACTGTTGAAAATGTAGCAAATTTATTTTCTGAGATAGTTGAAAATTTTGCAAATTTCTACTGAAAATGTTATAAAAAGTTTACGAATTAATGGGTCCCGATCTAACCACGTAGAAGCATTAATTTTGGATGGCGACAACATACATACGTTGAATTTCCCTGCCTTTTCCAGGTCTGGGAAACCCTGAATTTTTATGGATATCATCTACTTTTCTGATTCGTGAGAATCCAATATTGAATGTAGAAGATAAGAACACATTTTTAAACATTCCCACGTGATAACTATTAATTAAGAATTTTAATTTGGTTTTAAAACAGGTGAAAATGTAGGTTTTTTAAGTTTTAAATTAATTAGTGAGGAACTTAAAAAATTTAAATTCTCAATTTGTGCGCGTTGTTATTGTTCCTTTTATACCGAAATTATCTTCGAAAAATTTCCATATAGAATTTGCTGCTACACATTAAGTCTGAGGAAGTCTTAAGTCAAGGAAAAGTATTTACCTTCAGTTATTTGTGGCATTTCTGATACATCAGGACGCACATTTTCTGGTAAAGTAGAATGAACGAAGAGAAAAACGATAAAACCTAAACAGGTCAAACCCCAAAGAGAAGCCAAGCACCCTATAAAATTAATCGAATTTAAAATTAAATTACATTTCTCGCAAATGTGTTCATTTAGAAGAAAGACCTATTTAAATCAAGGTAAATCAAAATTCAATTGAGGGATAAATTTTAAAGTAATATCTTTTTTAAAAAATTTAAATTTACGTTTAAAAAATTGAACTCTGAAAATTTCAGCACATCATGAAGTGAAATTATTTATAAAAAAAAAATTGCCAAATTTAGTAAATCGTATTGCCACATTACCAAAAATTATCCGCGGAAAATTTTTACAATTAAGTTTCTTTTTAAAAGTGTACCAAAAATTAAGAGGTTCTACTTAAATCAAAGTAAATCAAAATTCAATCGATGAATAAATTTTAAGGTTACATCTTTTTGAAAAATTAATATTTACGTTTAACAAATTGAACTCCGGAAGTTCTAGCACATTTTGAAGTGACATTATTTATATATAAAAATGACCAAATTACCAAAAATTATCCGCGAAAAATTTGACAACACTGAATTTCTTTAAAAAATATACCAAAAATTAAGAGATTCTACTTAAATCTAGGTAAATCAAAACTTAATCGAGGAATAAATTTTAAGGTAATATCTTTTTAAAAATTCATATTAGGATTTTAGGTGTTGCTTTTTAAATTTATAACATCACGAGTATAGGGCTTAACAATTACCTTAATTAAAAATAATATTGAATACATACAATAACAACAAACTCTTCCACTTCGTTCATTTTCGCCACCCATGATCAACTATCGTACAATTCCGCAATTCTTATTCCAGATTATAAAAAATCCATCATTTCCTAAAATTGAAAAATTAGGTGCATGCTGACAAGGCTCGCAATCAGCCAATCAGATCAGACGAGAATACTACCAGCAACTGTCACATAACAAAACTAATTTGAGAATGGAATCTACCGTTAATACACTCGTAACCAATTAACGACTCGAATATTTCTTAAATGAGCAATAAAATCGTCGACAAATGGTTACGACAATTGCGCAAAGAATAAACCCATGGACATAACTCGGTTGATGGGATTGTGAGGTCATAAAGTCTTGGAGGGGCAAATTTTATGGCCAATTTTCACCTGCTATTTTCGCAATAGGATTTAATCTTTGGCAAATGTTTTTTCTCTTCTAGCTTACATCACTACTCTTACGCCGCGCAACACTTTTCTTACCATTGTTACTAGTCGAGGCTGGAATGACGAGATTACATCAAAAGTCAAGCGATGGAACGTTAATCCGAGCGTACCTCGAGGAAGCGGAGAGAAAACGAGATTAAAAAAACAGGTTAAAATTAGTTTAATCAAACTATTTAAATTCTGACCTGTATTTTGAAATGCGAAGCAACCAGAAATGTAACGCCACTCTCGTTTCGGTCCATAAAATTAGATGAATTCGTTGAAAATCTGTCTGTAACGAAACTAAAACGTATCCCAAACAGGAACATGCGCAAAAAACATTACCTTTCTTATGGCTGTGCTTTTATTATCTCGGCTATTATTTATATTATTAATCTAATAATGATGAGTTGTTCTGTACGCATAAATTTAAGCACTGACAACATCAATAGATTCTGGAAAATATAGGGTCGCGAGACCTTCCGATATCTTAAAAACCAAAATGGTCATACAACGTCCAAAGGTTTTCATTACGTTTCTGCAATCATTTAATAAAAAATGCTGTATGGATTTTAATGAAATGTGTTGCAAAAATTCTTCCATCATTCTTGAACATATTTCAACATTAAAAGATGCGTTTCAAAAATTCCACTTGCTTAAAATTGGTGCGCAAAGATGGAGTCCGAGGAGATAGGGGCTCAGCAGTTGTTTTTTTAAACTTTTGAAGGCTTTTCAGGAGCAGAAATGCGTGACACGTTAAAAAGTCCGAACTTTGGGTCTAGGAATGGATTGGTCAGTCGAGAAATAGACGTTGAAAGTGCGAAAAAAGGTGAGAGAAGCGGACATTGAGTGGCTCAAACAAATGCCAGAGTCTTAAACGTTTTTTTGAGCGAGGCACATACTCGATGCCAAAAATGAGCCGAATAAAATGGACATTTTTTTAAAATAATAGATGACGTTTACGTGGATTTCTGTATCAAATTTCATTTAAAATCCATAAGCCAGCTTTTTGTTAAAAAAAAATTATACTGCGGAAACTTAATGAACCTCGTATCTCGGATCAACTTATTCCTTTTACATGTTGGTATGAAATTTCGCAATTTGCCAAATCGTTAGCGAGCGGGTTTACCATTAACGAGAGACACCTTTCCTAAAATTGTAAATTCCAGGATTAACTAACAAAGGTAACGTCGTCCATTTTATCAAATTTGATAAGTTACAATTTCGAACCAAAAACGGGCGAGTTATAATAAGGTTGCAGATTCCGAGCAATTACAAACAGTAGAGAATGGTGCAACACCCACTCGAAGATAACTTGATTACAAAAAATAAAACTTAAAATTAAGGAAGCGCCTTCGAGACGGAACTCGTGTTTCAAAAACTTTATTCGTCTTATAATACAGAATCCTACTTGGCCACTTAGTGCAACTTACTTTCAAATGCCACAGAATTTGAAATTTACATGAAATAGGGGCATCGTATATTTGTAATCTGCGTATCAATTTGCTTTAAAGATGATAACACGAATATATACCTTGAATAACTATAGGGCCAAGACAGTAGAGAACAGGAATTAATACTTTCTACAAAACATATGCAAAGTTTCAATGATGCGAGAATGGCGTGAAACGAGAGCGTAGTCAGACCAAGAAGCAACTAGTTGTCTGAAATTCGTCTAAGTCATTAATTGACGCGCCCTACGGCGAATAAATATGCAGTGATCGTGGCACGGCATACGTTACCAGGCTAAAAAAAAACTGGCTACGAAGCAAAAAATTATAAAATGAGAAGGAGCCCTCCTCGTGTTCGCCTATAAACTATCTTTTAAGATCCTCCGCGGACCCGTTTCCATCTCACAAAAGCCAGTGCCGCGATACATATTTTCAAAGCTGCCCTCGAATGTGTCTCGAATTATTTCCTCCACTTCCTGTCCATAAAATCCTCACGTCAGAATGTTTACCTCCGATTATTGCGAGAACCGGTGAACTTTAAAACCTTATTCCCCTTTCTACGGCATTGGAAGATTCGCAACGAGAGATTCTCTGCAGTTCACCAAACTTTTTTGGGACAGTTTTCCATCCAGGTTGAAACGATTGAGATACTAACTGCCAGTTACGTTACCGGATTAACTGCGCGATTAATCTACAGTTAAATTTCATGACCCGCAGCTTAGGCAGGACAAGCCGGGCAAAGACTGGACCCCAGAGTCCGGATGGAAAAACCTCCAAATTCATGAGGGAGATTCTTACAAGGGAGCTTAGCGAACCCATCGAGCCGTTGAAGCTAAGGATTAATGAGCCAAGATCCCACAAATTCTTTCGAGAAAAAAGGTCCTCGTAGCAACGTTCGGCATCAACGTCCCAAATCTGACAAATTTCTTTCGAGAAAAAGGTCCTCATTCCAAAGTCCGGCATTTGTGAGACAGGAACGGATCGCGCGCTCGAGTTCAGCGCCTTTGTGAACAGATGCACAGACAGCAGCTCGGGGACTGCGGTCATAGCGAGCATCTTGCGTTCCACCGACGGTAACGGTCGACGGTGGCCGTTGCGTGGCGAACGTAACTAGAGTCAAATGAGGGGAGGAATATACAATTCGTAAATGCGTGTTCACAAACGACCTACGACAGACATTTAAGTAGATAGAATAACTGTGCTTCGGGAAGGTAGGGGTCAAGGAAGGGGGTTGACCAATAGCTACTTGGTGGAGAGCGAATCTCCTGGTGGGCAACAATGAATAATAGTGTAAAAAACGACTGGCATGATCTAATTAAAGATATTATTATGTCACGGGGAGAGTCCTCTATAAACACGCACGGCTAAAACACCCTACCAGGGGGATGAAAATTCGTCAAATGACCAAAGAGGCGGAGACGTAGAACCAGAGAAACAAAAATATATTACACAAACGCTGTTAGTTAATCGTTCGTTGGCTTAAGCCGCTAACATCAAAGGCAGCCCTCGAAAAAACAAGAGTCAAATACCGAAAACCTCTAGCAAATGTGCAACCGACCGCTGCTACGGCGGCAGCAGCGGAATATATATATATATACGTTTCCTGTCCATCTAAGACCGAAGAGATTTCAGTAAAGAGTGCTCTCCGCGGCCAAAAGGCCAGAATGAACAGCACTGGAGTAAAGAGTTTTAAAACCAAATGAGAGACGATGAACACACGCAAACCAAAATGGAACGGGGAGGTGGGGTTAAGAAATTTATACGTGAAACTTTCGGAGCTAACTAGTAGTGGCTACGGGAGCTTTTGAAACGCGTGACTAAATCGGAATGTTCCACATATCTGGTGATGACGGGAGAATTAATTATAACAGCAGCAGCAACAGCAGCCTGGTCAGGGAAAATGGTACCGCATTCATTCTCATCCATCCGACTTTCTGGGGTGGGGGAACACTTGGTGACCACTCAATCCATCAACAACTCAAAGTGGACGCTGCCACGACGCTCCAGACGGTTGTGCGCGATGTTCTGCGCCCAAGCCCTACATTCGATGTTGATCAAGACGCCGGGGACTGGCTTCAAAAACTGGACTGAAACGAACGGGGACAAGTAATTCTTCTCGTTGGTGAATGGGAAGTAGTAGGTTGGAAATCCTTGATAGGGCTTATACTGGATCGGACCAATGTTTTCCTTATCGGCAGGATTCTGAAAAAAAAAAAAAAAAAAAAATCAAAATCCAATTAACATCGCTTACGGTAGCAGTAACCAACGAGGTTCAAACC
>JAQGAO010007267.1:0-11456 GCA_034697705.1 Ommatoiulus sabulosus
CCATATAATTTTTTTTCTTCCACTTATAGAGATTTTCGAGATATAGAAGTTCGAGTTAGAGAAGTTTCACTGTAACTCCTATTTACATTATCTGATCTCATAGATTTATTTAAAACAGTACCAACTTGGGCTGACGTTGGCGCCATTTGGTTCGGTGAACTCTAAACTAGTTCTCACATAAATACACTTAATAAGAATTCCTTAATCTTCCTAAATAACAAAATGGATCCAAATCCTAAAGATATAAACTTCTCTCATAGCTGACTCTGTAGGCTGCATGAGAATCCCCTGGATTTCACTGCTACTTATTTATCCCACATTAAGGGTTGTTGGTAGGGTCTTTTCTCTAAGTGCCCTCCTATTACCTTGCCAAACTTTGACAACTTACCCATAAAGTTGTGCTCTGGAGTCGTTATTCTCCATGACACGTTGTAAGCTATGGACCCCTCTATCCCTACTCCTAAAATTATTAATTGAATATTCATTTACAAAACTTACAAACACTAGCCTTCTCTTAGCCAACATGTCAACGTTGTGCTTCGCTGACAATCTCTGACAGGGATATATTTCTTCGCTTCTCAGTTGCCTGATCAGCTTCCCCTGAGGGTTGACTCAGGGACAGCATCCCTCATGGATCACTGTTTGTTCGTTCCCTCGGCGGCTTAGTGGAGCAAGGGTCTCGAGATACCAAAACAGGCTGTTTGTTCAGCCAATTGGCTGACTCAGGGACAACACTGATAAATTCTGATGTCTGTTTGTCCAACTCCCATAACTGGCTCAGGGACAACATCACCTAATATTCGTTTGTCCAACTCCTCAGTTGGCTCAGTGATGATATAACCTAATGTCTGTTTGTCCAACTCCTCAGTTGGCTCAGGGACAACATTTCTACCCCTCCTTGTTTGTTCAACTCTTGGCTGACTCAGTGACGAGAGGGCCCTACCTTCTCAGTTACAGAACGGCTGTTTCATTGCACAAATTCTGCAAACCTATCTTTCATTGAAGCTTTATTGCGAGACTTCATCTCCTTCTTAATATAGCTTTTACCTGTGGAACCAAAACCTTCCGCAGTGCGGTTAGAGGGTCGTCTGAGACGGAGTGCACGTAAATCACCAGCCTCCTTTAGGATGAATGGGTCTGCCCTCTCTAAGATTATCTGTCCGATCCGATAGAATCTCCCACGAGAATCTGGTAGTCGGTGTTTGATAGGTTTACAACCACTACCCCCACGTCTCCCGGAATATCCTTTCGGAATGGCAAAGGACAAGTTCATATAAACCCTATCCCAGGTATTAGCCTTGATTACAACATCTTTAAGAGAATACAAGTCTGAACCTATGGATTCGGCGGTTGCCTGTGTCGGATCATACACGAATTCCGTAAAGTTTAAATACTTTAATATGGGTCGCGACATGGCTGAACTGCACGTCGGGACTTATCTTTCAAAAATCTTATTCTAGAATTTATAACTGGCCGAGTGTGCCAAACATGTGGATTGCAACTAATTTAAAAGCTGCGTAACAATTTACACATTCTGCAATTGCCCAGAATCTAAGATGAGCGACTCCTGAACTTCGGAAAAAGGCAGCTTGTACCATTTGCTCCTCCGTCCATTCGCCTTGCTCTGCTACTGATTCGAGTGATATAAGAAAAGTGATCAGATCTGCACAATCCCAGGTGCTTGGATCGAAAATTGGCAAAGCTCCCAATAAAGCTAACTGCTCGGAATCCCACTCCAAGTTCTGACTAAATACACCAGAATTATTCATTAATCAATGTTAAAAATCCAAAAATCTTTAATAAATAAAATTTTGTACTCTAAAAAAGTATTTGTTCTAGCCGCGGTTTGCTTGAATTTAAGCTTAGTAGTTCCTGCGGAACGTAAAATTGCGGCTTGTTTTAGCCGTAGACTAAAACAGACTGTCCTCCTCGTCCTCGTTAATGATTGGTAAATCTTCTAGCAGGGCTAACTGGAGGGAGGTCCAGATAATGGCTGTACCCTCATCCGATGGGCCTCCCCCTAGGGTTATGGGTTTACTTCTCCCTATGTTGTTAATACTAAATCTAAATAACAATCTAAAAAGGCGTCTTTGTAGACCTCTAACTTAAATCCGTAAAAAGTGGAAGAATAAGCCGCTATTTGTTCGAACCACTTTTGCGTTTAACCAACAGAACGTAAAACTCCTGCGTAAATTAATCTACAATCTGGCCAACCTGCTTGAAGCCTTCTAATTTTCTAAAGAATTTGTCTAGACAAACACTATCTTTATTATCTGTACTAAATATCGGAATTTCACACAAAAGTGGTAATTGTTCTACTGTCCAAATTATATTGCTGGCATAGGTGGACATGACCTAGCTAGATTCTTTAAATGGATACGTTCCGCTTCCTATAAGAAATATTCTGCATAAAGGTCTAATTTAAATTCAAAGAAATTGGTGTTTCTAGCCGCAACTTGTTCGAAACGTTGCCGCGAAAAACCAGCGGAATGCAACACGGTGGCCTGAATAAGCATCTTGTCGTCCCACTCGTCTATAATACCAATATCTTCCAAGATATCGAAAAATGTATCCAAACTTATATTATCAACCTGATCTTTGTTAAATATCGGAATATCGTTTAGAAATGAAGTTTGAAAGGGTGTCCAACGTACGGAATGAGAAGGATCCGTCATAGCATGAAAGCTAATTTCTAGGTTTCCAATGTCTTTTGAACGGTCTGGGCTTTCTTATTCCACGGAGCTCTATGTTGTTGCTCGTTTTGGGCTTCACAATTGATTTCCTTGGTATCAAGGGGCTTGTTTGTTGAATCCATGGACAAAACTTGTTTTAGAATAGCTTGCAGCAGCTGTTGAATTTCCCTCTTCTCCTTCCGAGCCTCAATTTCTAATTTTTGAAAATTATTAAGGAGTCTCAGGAATCTTTTCTGTTGCTGATAACTTTTGTAAAGCTCAAAAATATCTAAACTCATGAAAAGAGCCAAACTCAAGATTACTACAAGTTTCTCTGAAGGAAACCACATACCTCAAAAAAATTTTAGAACTAACACGGACTAAAAGGGTTACTGTTCCAGAGATACTTATTTGTTTGTGGAAATTCTAAACGTACCTATCCTCAAGAGCAACTTTGCGTTGTCTTGACTAAACCTAAATGAAATGATCACGGACAGAATCTACTCATTACGACCTTTGCAACGATACCTTACACTTGCTCCTAGCTTAAAATTTAGAAACCGGATGTGTCATCCGTAGCATCACAGGATGTGACAGACAAAAAACCAAAAGTGACTTTAAAAAGACTCAGCTTATTTTTCTGAACAATTTGGTACCTTGCTCAGGGTCCTAGGTTGAAACTGAACATGGATATGTCACACGACTGATTTTGACTAATTTAAACTAACAGGAAATGGAACAGAAAATGGTCACTTCTGAATAGGAACGTGTATTTAGCATGTACACAACAAATAAACTAATTTCCCAATGGTCAATTGGCTCCCAACACCTTGGTTTCTGGTTTGTAAGCAATTCTAAAGATTTAACCCTTTGATTCCCCGTTCTACGGGTTGGCCAATGTTGCATAACCCTTTTCTCAAAGTATCTACCTAATCTGCATCTCTCTAAACATCAACGGATCCCATCGCTGCCACCATTTGTCAGTCCCGATCTGCTAAGTTTGTACGCTTCTCAATTTGGGCAGGTCAAGACGACTACTTGACCCAAGGGTGCGTAGTTTCTAGTTAGCGTTGTTCCCTCTCGGAGATGTTTTGGGATCAAACTACGTCTTCTAACAAAGTAGGGTCCATTCACTAGGATGCGCAAAATGGTAAAGGAATGCGTACGGAGTAATTGGGTTAACCCTTTTATTGGATATGACATGCATAAGCAATTCCAACAAGAAGTGGTCATTTGAGAAATGGTTTCTGTTTCTAACCACCGATAAACCAGAGTCAATAGTCAAAATACTAAGATCATAGATACAACACATAGGCATAACAATCAACAATATAAAGTCCTAACTTTCCTAACATAATATAAGAGTACATGGGTATAAGAGGTTCCCTCCCTAAGACAATGCATATTACCAAGGTGTAGTTCAAGAGATCAGATGTAGCTGTAGTTCAATGTAAATTTTGTCTCCTTTTATACTTTGATGGCAGGATGTTTGTCTCTTTTGGGGATTCGGGGGGCGTGGAGAGCTTCCTATTGTTAGGATAAATTTCTATCTAATATTGCCTGTCGTTGCCCACCTTACGAGGTAGATAATCATCTCTGGTGGACAGGACAATTGATTGGAGCCGCTGTGTGTTAACATGTCCCCAGCTCCCTGCAAGGTCTCTGGACTCTGAATTATGTAATGGTGGTACACAGGTCAAAAGTTGTGAAGGGGTTTCCAAGATACAAAGTTATTTGCTGATTTTAATGAAGTTTCCTTTTACTTCCCCTAGGTGACCATCTGTAGATTCTTACCTTACGTTGGGACAACTTATTTGTTACGTTATGACAACGTTAGTTTGTCATGCTTCTTATTTGCGTCAATCATGGCACACGTGCAATGTTCCTGTTTTTGTTTTTCAAGTGTTTGGTTTACCGGACGTCCTGTTGTTTTAAGTCAGGTATCCTATCACATGACCAAAAAGTTCAACAGAATGTTTCTTAACTTGTTTGGTCATAACTAGATTATTCCTGAATCTGGAGGATTCCTTGTGCTACAATGGCTGCCCACATTCCTCCCACCTGGATTAGAGAAGACATCTCCTCATTCATCGATGATACTTCTCCATTTATTCTGCATGGTGACATCTTTGTGGGACAAATGGGCCACGATGTTTACTTGTGGCACCGACTGGTGTCATCAGTTGGTGTGCTCATCCCTGGAGTAGAAGATCTTCTGGGTGAAGGTGCATTTGTGGATTTTGCCATTCAACTCACAGCACTGTTTGCTCCGTTTAATGCAGCGGTCGGTGCCGAGACTGCTACGATGATTCTTCAGTACTTTAAAGACGTGAATGACCTCTGGAACGCAGAGATCATCGATGGGGAAGGAGACTGGCTATAGTGTCATTCTCCTTTCGGACTGTTTTTTTAAGATGACGACCTAGGACCGGCCCTGGATACGTTTTACGAGACTTACAAACTATGCGGTACGCACACTGGAACTTATGGTGAGTAAAGGGTTCAGTTCATCACATCAATTTGCTTCGTTCTTGAGGTTTCTACCTCGTTTTTCGAAAAGTATAGCACTTAATGAGTCAGAGAACATGCTTGGGAGGCAAGGATCCACAATCCTTGGGGAAAAGTTAACAAACACCTCTGCAAGCCAGTGAGTCTCCTTCTGGCAATGGACCAGATCTATAAACTCTGCCTCCATGCCACTCAGATCCACTACTGGTTGCTTTTTGCAACCCCACGCTAAGGAAACACCTCCAAAAAAATAAGGAACATGACAAAACTCTTGCGATCATCTCGGTCTGATGCCTATGAAGCATCTGTGTACGCTTGTAACTTGTCCGAGTTACAGAGACCAAGATTTATCTTGTGGTCTTGCATGTTACCAGCGTACTGCAAGATTTGCATGAGGAGTTTACAGTGTTGCACACTGTGCGAGGTGTTATATTGTGACATCAGAATGGTTGCAAACAACAGATCCGGCTTGGATCTGCTCGCGATGAACAACAAGCTTCCTACCAATGCATGGTAAGGAAGGGTTTTTTCTTCCTCAGTCTGGGATTTGGGCAGTTGAAAGGTGATGCCGACATGCACGGGCACTTTTACAACAGCGTTGGCAGTGATGCCGTAATGTTGCACCAGGGAATCTATATAGTAAATTGGTGAAAACAAAACGTACCTTGCTTGCGCTTAAAATTGACTCCTAGCAACCGTTGAACTGGACCAGAGCTGGAAACTTGAAATTTCGATTTAATCTTTAGGACGCAATAATTCAAATTCACTTCGTTATTTGCAATTGTAACAATATCATCTACGTAAATTAATAGCTCAACAATTCCTTTTTTCTGGTAAGCGCAGGAGAAACCCGGCAGTTTCTTTAGCCCAGCGTTTTCCAATTCCAAGATGAGCTTTTCGTGCCACTGACGGTTGCTTTGGTGCAGACCATACAGGGCCTTCTGCAATTTCCAAACGTGATTTTGAGTTGAAGCATCCTCGAAGCCAGGTGGAGGCTTGACGAAGGTTTCTTTGTGTAAGTCGCTGTAAAGGTAAGCTCCCTTAATGTCGAGATGGCAGTCCTTCCATCCCTGACGAACAACCAGAAGAAGTAGGAAGAGGCGGATCACGACGAAATTCACCACTGGGGAGAAAACTTTGTCATAATCAACACCGTAGGCTTGTTGAAAACCTTGGACGACCAGTCTTGCACGATGCCTATGCACGAGATTCTGGTCATCATGTTTACGTTTGAACACCTAGCCTGGGCCTTAGATTTTTTGTCTTTGCAGGCCTGAGTACTACCTGGTAAACAGAATGCTCTTCCATCATGTGTACTTCTTCGTTCATTGCTGCTTTCCAGGAGCTGCCATCTCCGCTTGAGATTGTTTGTTGATAGCTCACTGGGTCAGTTTCAACGTAGAAGTTGGATGGCTGGACTTGGTCTGCTAATCCTTCAGCATCATCTTCAGTGTTAGCAGGTTCCTGGCCAGGCTGGACTGCTTCCTGAATGGCTTCCGATCCGTTGGTGCTATTCAGGCTGAAGTTGAAATCTTCCGAGTTAAACGGGAGGTTTCTTTGATCATGCCATACTTTGGCGCGCTGCTTGTGTTGTATTACTTGACCATCCTGACTCACAAAGCGTACGCCCCGTTTTACTTTCTGGCTTTCAGTGCAGTGGACGAATTGCTCTTGTCTCCACTGGGCATTGGGTGGAACTGGAATCAGACAAACAGGAATTTCGTCCTCCATCTTGTAATCTGATAGCTCCAAGCATTGCACAAGGTGATTTTCCTTCACTTTGTTGGATGTTTTCCTGCCGCATCTGGCTAAGGATCTGGGAACAGGTCCCAGAATGCTCTCGTCTTGGATGCTTGTAGCAAATTCATTCTCGTTTTCTGATCTAATGGCTGGAGACAAATTCGTCATTTGATCTTTGCAGGTCTTAACCTGTTTCGTCGCTGCAATCCGTTTGTTAATTGGATCACACACTCGGTACCTTCGAGATTGAAGCGCATACCTTTGTGCTTTGAGAACAACGACTTTAGATTCTAAAATCTGCAAGTGTCGCACGGCCGGATACCTTCCATGATACCTCGAGTACGGTGTGGCTCATTCCAATTTGCTATAGGCGAATCTGTTCCTTACGTTTACGAACGCAGAAGCGATCTTAGCCCAGAGTCCCATGGTCAGGTTCAAGTTGGCCAAAATGGTTCGCATTCCCTCAATCATTGTCCGATTGAAGTGTTAAGCAATCCAATTTTGTTGTGGTTTGTAGATGTTGGTCCGTTGATAAAACGCACCACTTCTGCCGAGAACTGCGAGTTGCAAAACTCTAGCCCGTTGTCGGTCCTAATGGCTCTCAATTTAGATACAGTTTGGGTTTACTAGCGAATCACGAATTTAAGGAATTTCCCAAATGCTTGATCTTTTGTCGCTATGTGGAAAATTGCTGTAAAGCGCAAATAGTCATTGATTATTGTCAAAAGGTATCTTGGTCCCGGGCAGGACCCCAAAGATCCATATGTGCAACTTAAAGCGGAGAGATCGTCCTGATCTCGACCTTGCCTGTAAAGGCACCACGGGAAATCTTTGAAATCATACAAGGATGACCATTAATTTCGCTTGCCATCCTTGGACCGACTAAACCCATGACGCATTCGCTCTTCTGCATTGCAGCCAAGTTCCTGACATTGTGGTGTCCAAAACGACAGTGCCATACCAAGGCATACTTGGCATCTGCAGTCTTGGGAGATGCGCCGCTTCCATTCTGAACGTTGCTGTCCAAAGATGCTGACCGCCTTTTCTTCCTTGCCGCAGTGTCAGGTTGAATCGAAGAATCGGTTGACTCTACTCGGTTCTGATTTGTACCTGATTTTTCGTCGGAAAACTGTTTCTTGGTAGAAACGGGCAAGCCAGTCAAGACAACCGTGTCTGATTCGTCTGGTTTAACATGGGGATTCTTGTTACTCACACTTTCAGGTGGTGTGGCAGTGCTCTTCATGATTTAAGCACGTAGGCGATACAACCTGGCCTACCTAAAATGTAGGTACATCGAAATCATCCTTAAACACAGTTTTAACACCTCTATATGTCCAAATTCCGTAACCATGTTTGTCCATTCGACTTTCGGAGATTATGTTCTTGGCGAATTTAGGCACAAACAGGACGTTAGTCAATTGGACTTGTTGCCATCGTCCTTCAGCAACAACTTTGATGATCACCGTTCCCTTTCCTATGATTAAAGAAGTGCCTTCTCCAAGAGTAAAGGGCCGAGGTTTCTGCAATAATAAGCTAGAAAAGTAAGTTTTATCAGGACAGATGTGGTCAGTAGTTTAAGAATCGATAAACCAATCGACGTCTAAGTCACTATCACTCGCAGCACTGGTAAGCATCGCCGAAAACATGACTTGAGGGTTAACTTTCTTGGACATCTGATTGTTCAGATTTGTTGCTTGAGCCACATTTGCCGATTTCTTCCTCGGTATTTACTTCTTGGCTGGTGCATGCACGTTTTGTTGAGCATTTGGTTGGGCTGTTCCGCCTGGATTCGTCCGACAAACCTTCGCGTAAGGGCCTGACTTGCCACAAGCATAACAGATTACATTTGGCTTAGCGCCTGATGTGCCCGACCTTTGCTGTCCAGCAAATAACCCTCCTGCGTTGTTGCTGTTGTTAGTTTTGCTTCCAGTCTCAGAAGTTCCATCTTGAGTTTCTTGCCACATATATTCCACCACTAAAGTATAAGATACTGTGAGGAAGATAAACTTAGCTTTGGGAAGATGAAATAATTTCTGCACTACACCTTCAAAACGGTCAGGCAAAAAATCCAGGTACTGGTGCGCGAGGTTGCTTGGAGAGATGTCCACATCTGCATTCCTACACTCACGCACCATATCATCAACTCGGCAGCAGAACATTCTCATGTCTTCATCATCATGCATGGTCATGGCGAGAAATTTCCGTCCAAGTTGACCAGAAGTGCCCTGCATGATAGGTTCAAACATATATCACGCAGCTTTATCCATAGCTCCCTGGGAGTTTTGGTACCTTCGATGATGGGTTTCAATGGCAGGGAAATGCTTCTGAATAACAGAGAAATAGCCTTCCTACTCTCTTTTCTATGCGCATCAATTTTTTTTGTGGTGAACCTGCTGGTGGTGTTAAATCAGCTTCCTCGATATGCTCAGTGAGATCCTTCTCACTCAGCATCCATTTAGCGTTTGTGAAGTTCCAAATTGCGAATTTTTGCACAGGGGCAACGGGCGCAAGCCACGACTTTCCTGTCAAACAACTCGAGCAATATTGATGTTGTTTATGAATTGCATTGACCACTCACTTAATTCCACCGGTGATGCGAATTTTCTTCTGAGGAAAATCGCGCATCTACAGCAACGAAAAGTTCCGGATTCCAGCACAAATCCTTTAGTGTGAGTCCTTTGCGTATATACATATAGCTTGTCTACCTCCATAGCGGGTGTGAAGCCCTGCCTTCCATGGGGGGAGTAGAGCTCCACCTTCATGGCAGAAGTAAAGCGAAAACATGATTAAAAATAGCATAGTGCACATAAGCGAACGTGCACATCCTAAAGGGGGAATGAACATTATCTCAATACACTTACATCAATTATATGAACAAATTCAGTTATTGTTTTCGACATACCCACAAACCAACAAAATGAAGCAAAGATTGATATGCAGTACTGAATCTCTGACTATCTAACCAGGGAAGGTAGCTGTCTTAAAGAGAAGTTTCTCTGGTACTTCAATTGATAAAGTGCCAATCGTGGTAGAAAGCATAAAAAACAAGGGTTTAGCAGTAACAAGAGCAGTTTGTCTCCCAGGTGAAAACCAAGAAGTATTAATTAAATTTCACAATTTCACTAAAAAGTGGGGCAAAATTATGAAAGGAATGAGAGTAGCTGGTAATTTGAAAATGACAAATAATAAAGGGCTTTCCAGAAACACAGGACCCTGCGAATTTTATTGAAGCAATCAGTAATTGGTGATCTTTGTGTCAAGGGAAGGGCAGCATTAGAACAAACTTTGGGAAACTACCCTGCAATGACTTAGTGGATGGATGGTGAGTTGAAAGAATGTGCAACAGTAAGACATCAGATTAATATTGACCCAATAACTATTGTCAAGCTGCCCCTATTTCAGCCACCATTTAGGATTCTGGTTACGTAGAAGAAGACCTCGTACAGATAGATCCCAGAAGTGGAAGATAAAGAAGTCATCGTACCCTCTGTCTCCCTTTGGTTTGCACCCATCATACTGGTCACCAAAAGATGGTGGTACCAGACTGTCCATAAACTATAGGAAGCTTACTAACATTACAACAATTGACCCATATCCAATCCCAGTTATCAATTTATTTTTTAATAAATGGGACTCAGTTTTGACCTTATCAAAGTTTCAGAAACACAAACAGAAGCATACTGCTGTTTGCCAAACAAGTTCTACGTGTTAGCATCATCATCAAGTGTTTTCCTAATATATTTTCGTCATGTGTCCTATCGATAGGCTAGTGCTCAGAAAATCTGTTTTCGGAAATAGTAAAGTTATCAGCATTATTTTGAGGTTGTATACTCTCCATTAGTTTTTGTTAACTGGATGGGAAACAGGTTTTAATTTTATATCTATTTGACGTGTTATATTAATAATTCTCACTTGTGGATAGACCTGTCATGTACCTGACAGTATTACATTGTAGTATGCACATGTCAAATTTCCCTCAACCCTTCTGCCATACATTTTATTAACTTTTATTGCCATACGTTTTATGGAGCCTATTAACTTGACAATACTTGCCATTCAAAAATAAGTCAAGTGGTTAAAAAGCTAAAAGTAATGTATATGTTTGTTAATTTAATAGCATTGCTTGGTTGTCGATGACATTAATTTCTGTATCCAATAGTGTAATAATATCATGGTTAAATTATTAAAATAGACCTGTGAAGGGGTTCCCTGTACACATGCTTGGACTATCGTGCGAACATTCACAAAACCACATGCCATTACTTAATTCCTTTTGATGCTTATTTTCCAGGTTGGATGATCCGGTCAATGTTGGTCTTCAGGGTCAGATAATCCTTAAGGGTAGATTTGAAGTAATGGCGAATTCCAATTGTCCTCTCCAGGGTAGAGCAGTGGCTAGCCAGTACAAACGGAAGTCGTGATATTTTTGGCGCGGTGCGTCCTCATGACGCCATGTTGAATGCTCTGGCTACTCTAGCTCTTGAGACCGAGCAGTCGGGGTACTCTCAGAGCACTCTTTTTGGACAAATGGAACAG
>JAQGAO010007268.1:0-11456 GCA_034697705.1 Ommatoiulus sabulosus
AACATCAAAGGCGAGCTCCGATTGGACCAAATTCGGGACACTCTTTGAAGATGAAGATGAAGTAAGAAAGTAAAAAAGTTTTGAAAAGTAAAAAAAGTTTAAAAAGTTTAAAAAAGTTAAAAAAAAGTTTTTGAAAAGTTAAGATTAGCCTAACACGCTCCGTAAATTATGCACCAAAATTTCAGCTTCGGGATTTTTCAGTTGTGCAGTTCAACTTAAATCAAACTTTAAAAAAGGAAATTTTGGAAATTTATAAACTTTCCAGATTTCCGAAGAGGGTTTTACGAAATTGTCAAAATATTCGTACGTCAATAATGCGTAGCCTATATGTGTATGTTCCGGGTTGTAACAGGGTTTCCCCCAGAAATTTCATTTTCAACTTCCCTGACCTTTCCAGGTTTTAAAAAAAATTCCCTGACCAATGACAACGTCAAAAATTTGCATATTTTGCAAACTTTACTAATGGCAATTTTGAAAATTAACGTAGAAAAATTTAAATTTTTTTAAAATATACTGTATGTACTCTGAAAACGTGGAAAATTTTGCAAATTTGTCTTCGGAAAACGTGGAAAATTTCGCAAATTTGTCCTCTGAAAACGTGGAAAATTTTGCAAAATTTGTACTCGGAAAACGTAGAGAATTTTGCAAATTTTTACTCATTAATTAGAAGCATTAATTTTGGATAATAATAAGCCATTCTTCAGGGGGTACCCTGCATAAGTCAATTCCACAAAATGTTCGCGTGATATAATTTCGTGGAATTTTCCACAACTTTCAATAGGACCATTTCGCAAAATTCGCGCGCGTTAATTTCTCAATTTTTTTTAAAAAGTTTCCTATAGTCGATGGACAAAATTGTTCATCCGTCCATTACGCACAATTCCGCAAACTTTTTCAAAAACTTCCCAAGTTTATTTCCCAATTACGTTTTCAAAATATTGATTCGTAAATTACGCCAAGTTCCAATATGTCAAGTCTGCAATTTCTATCTAGGTTAAAATTCTGCAAAAATGTTCATTTCCGTAAAAACGTCACTAGATCTGCAATTCCGCAAAATTTTCTAAAACCTTATATCTTCAAAGCTCAATAAGTCTAGGTTTACATATTTTAACCCAAAAATTTATCTGGATTTTGTGTTCGTTATCCATTCCTTTTTGGTTTGTTTTTAAATTAGGAGAAACACCAAAAATAAAACAAAATTAAAGAGGCTGGTTTTTACCTGAATTTCTAACGAAAATCGTCAACACAAACTGGTTTTTTCCACTTTTGAGTTTTTCCACTTATGAGTTTCGGTTTTTCCTGGATCTCATCCCACTATTTGCCCGAAAAATAAAAACAACATAAGTAAATGTTACATCAGAATTAAGGTCAACAACAAGATCAACGAGGACTAAGTTTCTGAGAAATCTATTACTAAATCTCGCCTCATTTCAAAATCTCCAGGATTATAACCTTTGAACTCATTTTTGCGAAATGTTTGCCAACATTAACCAAATTTATAAAATTTACGAACATTTCTGATATGTTTTATCACATTTATACCAATATTTAGAAAATAAATAATGGAATTCATGGCAACCGTGCTAAATGCTAATAATTTGAAACCATGGCAACATAATCGAATGATGGAAACCACGATAACCGTGAAACTTAAGACAGAAATTTCATTTTCAACTTCCTTGACTTTTCCAGGTTTGAAAAGAAATTACCCCACCAATTTACAATGTCAAAAATTGACTATTTTGAAAAATAGACACTGGAAAATATTTTGCAAAATTTAATACTAATGACAATTTTGTATTCGGAAAATGTTGAAAATTTGTACTCGGAAAACGTGGACAATTTTGCAAATTTCTACTCGGGAAACCGTGGAAAAAGTTGCAAATTTGTCTTTGGAAAACCTGGAACATTTTTCAAATTTCTACTCGGAAAATGGGCTCTGAGCTAGCCACGTAGAAGCATTAATTTAGGATCGCAACAACAAGACTACGTTGAATTTCCCCGACTTTTTCAAAATAAGCCATTCTTCCCTGACTTTTCCAGACATTTTCAAGTTCCCTGACTTTTCCAGATTATCCCGGTCTGGGGGAATCCTGTTAACGTGGCGTTTCAATTAGAACCGAATAGCCAATCTAATAATTGGACGCAGTACGTACTGTACAACCTGTGTATAGCGCCACCAAAAATAACCAAAATGCACCGAATTTCCCCTAAAATTCCCCCTTCAAAGTTAAGAGTTTTCACCTTTTCTTCATACATTTCATTTCTTTTCCATTTGTCGTACATGTACAGTATAGCAGTTTTCCAAACCTATTTTCGGTGTATAACTTTGTGTACGTACATTTTCGTCCTTGGCGGCGTTATTTCAAACTTTTCGAGACTTAGGCAGTTTACGTCACCGTTATTAAGAACACCTGGCGTGAAAATTTACGACCGTCGAATAGGCATCGAGTAAGCGACAGATGGCGCCAGCGAGCGATCAATCTGTTTGCCAGTGACAAATTATACAAACAAACAAACACCCTTCGATTATCACGGTCAACAACATAGAAAAATAAACTAGGATAAACTTAATTTCCGATTTAGAAAAGGTTAAAATAACGTTAGGACAAGGTTTTGTCTGCATATTTTGGAGTCAAAGTTATTTTGAAAAACAAGTTTTATACAAAAATACAGCTGTCACAGTTACTTGTACGGTACCCAAAATTACTTTTGACATTTCAAATGCGCCTTATTTTAGCAAGTTTTTCAAGGTTTTTGTAATGTTTTACGTTAATGTTCCGATCTATAAAATTTTTAAACGTACTTCGAAATGTATTCTAAAATGCAAAATGTGTTTCGAAATGTTTTCCAAAATGCAAAATGCATTTCGAAATGTGTTCTAAAATGCAAAATGCATTTCGAAATGTATTCTAAAATGCAAAATGTATTTCGAAATGTAGTCTAAAATGCAAAATGTATTTCGATATGTATTTTAAAATGCAAAATGCATTTCAAAATGCATTACAATTAGTAAAGTTTGTGTGCTAAAATTACTAAAAAGGTACTAGAACAGGACAAAAAAATTCTAAACTCGGATTAAAAAAATATTAAAACATGACTAAATAGTGCAGGATTTTGCAAAAATTTCCTTTTCAACTTCCCCGACTTTTCTAGGTTTTAAACAAAAATTTCCCAGATCAATAACAATTTATAAAAAATAATGGAAAATTTTGCAAATTAATACTCAGAAAACGTGGAAAATTGCAAATTTTTACATGGAAAACGTGGAAAATTTTGCAAATCCGTACTCCTAAAATGTGGAAAAATTTTGCAAATTTCTACTCGGAAAATGGGCCCTGAGCTAACCTCGTAGAAGTATTAATTTTGGAGCGCCGTGACTGCGTTGAATTTTCCTAGCTTTAACAAAATAAACCCTTCTTCCCTGACTTTCCCAGGTCATTTTAAAGTTCCCTGCCTTTTCTGGGTTTTTCAGATCTAGGGAAACCATGGAAAATGTCTGTTTAATTGTTTCGAGATAAAGAATGGGGACTTACAATGACTCAGATTTACTTAAGACTTACCGTTGACTCACAGGATGGGCGTTATAACCGGACATTTCTTGCCCCCTTACTGACCGCAAAGGCAGAAGAATGGAAGATTGTTGATGTCCAATGTTCCAATGTTCCATTATTTCAAGGTAAAGAGTGGGGCCAAAATGGCAGCAGTCCGTTGCTGGGGATCCACGGCTGGTTGGAAACCTGCGGCACATTCAACCTGCTGGCCCCAGTCTGTCGGAGGATTACCACTTTGTTGTGGCCATCGACCTTCCGGGACACGGTCTCTCTTCGCACATTCCATCCGGCTTCTTCTACGAGCCGGTAACCTACATGGCCTCCGTCCGAAGGGTTATCACCCAACTGGGTTGGGGCGATTTCTCCATCTTGGGACACAGCATGGGCACCATGGTGGGTTTGGGCTACACTATTTGCTACCCGGCCCATGTCCGCAAAGTGGCCTGCTTGGAAGGCCTCTGACCACTCATGATGCCCACATCCACCCTTTTTTCCGTGCTGGTTAGAAGGTTCGACCAGCAGGTCGAGTTCGAATTCAAGAAGAGCCAAGGATCTCCTGCAGAGCGTTCCTACACCTTGGAGGAACTGGTGAGCAAACAACTGCAGATCAAGGTGAGGCAGTCGGCAGATTCCTTGACCGAAGCATCCATCAGAATCTTGCTGAAGAGAGCCACCCGGCCGGTGGGCGACGGCGCCAGAGTGGTGTTCACAAGAGACGGCAAGCTGAGGCTTTTCCTGCCAGTGACCTCCATGGAACAATGGGTGTTTTTCAGACAAAACGTCCAGTGCGACTTGCTCATTGTCTTTGCCAGCAATGGCATCTACAGTAAGTACCCGAAGAGCGACATCGAAGATGATTTGGAAGGGTTCAGGAAGCTCTCCAAGTCTGTCACACTGGTGACTGTGGTGGGCACTCATCACGTCCACCTCAACAACCCCGATCGAATCCTTCCGATTATCAAGGACTTCTTCTCCCAATGACCTGAGACGTTGCCGAGACTCTTCGGAAGCCGAAGATGGATGATCCTGGAGTGCATCTGCAAAATAACAATGGGGAGAAAAGTTAAAAACAATGGACAGTCGCACCATTTTAACTTATCCAAGAAACTGGAAGGAAACATATTCCGGTGTATGCTTGTTTGTTTGTGGATTTTTTTAATGCGGGATGGTTCATGCGAGATGACCTGGTCATTAAAAGTCAGTAAAACGACGTCATTTATTAGT
The DNA here is from genome assembly GCA_034697705.1 of Ommatoiulus sabulosus. Lineage (NCBI taxonomy): Eukaryota > Metazoa > Arthropoda > Diplopoda > Julida > Julidae > Ommatoiulus > Ommatoiulus sabulosus. Next base: position 4,779 of record JAQGAO010007268.1, read on the forward strand.
AAAAATTTGCAAAAACTGTTCCATATTTTGTCATTAAATTGTGTGACTTTCTTAGAAATATCTAAATAAATTCAAAAAAAATTAAAACGTGCATCGGCCGGAAAGCAAATTTCGTCAATTTGGAAAATTTTTAAAGATTATTTTTAAACAATTTTGTAAATTTAAAGACAATATTTCAGTTATTCTAATTTTTTTTTGCAAATTCTCGACAATTTTGCCCTTTTTAAATAGTTTCGAAATTTTTCACAATTTGCCAATTGTCAAAACGTTTTGCCAAATTGTCGAAAAATAACAAAATTGTTATTCCTAAGCGTCAAAATATTCTAAAAATTCCCTAAATTAGGAGAAAAAATTGCCTAATTGTTCAAAAATTCGCAAAAATGTCTAAAACCTCCTCAGATTTTCAAACAATTTCCCACAAAATTGTCAAAAATAGCCTCGCCCCGAAAATATCTAAACATTTCCCACAAAATTTTCAAAAAATTTATAAAAATTCATTCGACTCACGCTTAACACTGCCATTTACACAATAAAAAAATTAATATCTAAAATAAACATTTTAAAAACTGTGCATCGACCGGGAATCGAACCCGGGATGCCCGCGTGGCAGGCGAGCATTCTACCACTGAACCACCGATGCTTATACGACATTATGCAACATATTCAAAATCGTCTTAAAATTCTTGAAAAAAACAAATTTTCTTGGCATTTCAAAATAATTTTTCATAAACTAATGTCTCATTTTAAGATATAATTTATCAGTAATTATTAATTAAAAGAAAATTTGGAGAGGTTAAATAAATAAAATCTGATTAAACTTTCAAGAAATAAGAAGGTAAAGTTGTAACAAAAAAAACTTGAATTTAAAAAATTGCAGGTCGTTGAACTTGATGCAAGATGGAACTTTTTGCTCTACATTAATTGGTATAGGAAAGAGCGTACTTAAAAGTGCGAATATTCGAACAGTTTAGCGTCACGTTTATCGATATTATACCGATATAAATTTCTGTTGACATTTTTCGAAAAATGGTTCTAAATTGTATTGTTAATTTTTATTTCAGGCTGAAAATATCATTCAATAAATTCGACAATTTTAAGAAAAATTATGTAGAAATTTTGTAATAATTATGTTACCAGTATTGCATAGGTGGTTCAGTGGTAGAATGCTCGCCTGCCACGCGGGAGGCCTGGGTTCAATTCCCGGTCAATGCACATTTTATTTAACGTTTTCATTTAGACTTTTTTTTGTCACATTTGATAAACTCGCTGCGATCGTTTAAAATTAGAAATTAATATCGAAACTATACATAGGCAATTTTAAGGTCATTTGAAATCATTTCCAATTACAGTGTATGTGAATAAAAATAATGACGTCATTTATAATAAATTTTATTTTTATGTTCCTATACATTTCTCCACCTTTTTTTTCAAAATTAAAAAAGGAAATGATGCGAAACTGCAGTTTTAAAGATAGTTAAGAGATGCTAATCTATTTTGTTTACGAACCAAGTTGTTGATAAGCTTTGGTAAGGTACAGATTTGCTACTTGTAACGGTATATATGTGTTCACATGTAATTAATAATTTTTGCAAGTTATGTTTTCTTAATTTTCTTACTTGTTTTCGCAAAAATTTCAAAATTTTTAACAAAATGTTGCTAACAGATGACTGATTTTATTCTAATCTCGAAAACTTGAGTAAAAGAAATGTTTTAAGAAAAGACTTAAAACATAGATTCTGACAATCAAGATCGAAAATAAATAGCTGGCATATTTCTGAGTTTGTTTATTTTTAAACAATGGTCTCAATCATAATCTCGAGTTTATTGTTCTCATATTCCAGCAGCCAGGTTTAAATTAACATTTAATTAAAACGTTTGACACTATCAAAACTATAGTTTGTCCTAATTTGTAATTTATACAAAAATCAAAAATTCAACCCAGGCCGCCCTTTATCGTTGCAATGTTATCATTAGGTCGTCAAGTACAAATATATAATAACAATGTAAATCAGAAATTTGCGACAACTTATGTCGCAAAATGTACAATTTTCTTACACTCACATTCAAGAAAAGTTAAAAAAAAAACAGATTCTTACGTTTATTAAAGTCTTTAACACCTGTTTTTAAAAAAAATTAAATTCTAGTAAAAGACATTTTCCACATTCCTTTTTCAAAAAGAAAAAAATTGCTAAAATGTATATTTACTCATTTATGTTTAAAAACAGCAATAATTTGTCAACTTTAAAATTGTGCAATCATCTTCGAGTAACTTAGTAGAAAATACCATAAAAGGGGCAATTAAATGTGGTATAAGACCTACTAACATTGAAGGCTTTCGTCATATATTATACAGAATTGCGTGTTTGAGCTTTTTTAAAAACAGGAGCTTATCCTAAAACTATGTAGATTAATTGAAAAAAAAATAAGAAAATGAAAACACACAGCAACCGGGAACCGAACCCGTGTTACTCAATTGGCAGGGTAGTATTCTAACAGTAAACCACCAATGCCCAACAGCTTACGCAATAATTAGTCACTTCATAAAACGTTTCATAAAATAAATTAAAGTTATGTCAATTAAAATTTTATTATCAGAATTTATTCAAATGTAAACGAACATTCGCAATTTTCAGTAGGATCTTCATATCTTTTTTTTAATTATATAAAAATTAGTTTTGATAAATTCAAAATGTCTAATTTTGGCAAGTCATTTGCAAATAAACAATTAAAAAATTATAAATGTCATTATCGACCATAAAGATTCTTGAAAAATTCTGTAATAGGGTTGCTATAAAAATTCTATTTTTAAGTTCCCTGACTTATCTATGTTTTAAAAAAAATTCCCTGACCTATGACAATGTCAAAAATTGAATTTTTTTCTCAAAATCGACGCAGGAGAATATTTCGCAAAATTTACTATAATGACAATTTTTAATTAACATTAAAAAAGGTAAATATTTCAGAAAACGTAGAAAGTTTTGCGAATTTATCCTCGAAAAACGTGGAAAATTTAACAAATTTGTTTACGGAAAACGTTGAGAATTTTGATAATTTTTACTGAAAATATGGTCCCTAAGCTAACCATGTAAAAGCATTAATTTTAGAATGCAACAACGTGACTACATCGAATTTCCATGACTTTTTTTAAAATGAGCCAGCCATTCTTCCCTGACTTCTCCCTGACTTTTCCGGACATTTTCAAGTTCCCTGACTTTTCCAGGTTTTCCTGGTCTAGGGGTAGCCTGTTAAAAGACATATGGATGCCCGTTTTTAATTAACCAACAAACGTCAGTCTATATATTATACAACAATAGATGGGAGTCTTTGGTCGTATATACGTGTATGTTCTCTGACTCCATTTTAGTGAATTTTATACTAACTAATTCGATAACGTTTGTTTTTAAAGTTTAAAAATTTGCCAATTTGAGCATTATTTGGAAAAAGATTATGTCTAAAACGTTTTTTACAAGAATATAAATTCAAAAAAAAAACTCGTTGAAGATTGTAAGAAAATGTAAGTGCGAAGCTATTTATTTTTAGAAAATTTTTAGAACATGTCTAAGAAAATGCTATAAATATTGAAACAAAAAACAAACATTCAGACTTGAAAATGAGATCAAAAAAATAATTTAAAAATTTTAATTTTAATTTTAAAAATTAAGCATATTCGTTGTAGAATTTAAATTAAAAATAAAGTTCGTTATAACATGTCAATTAAAGCTTTTTGTAATTAGTTGAAAAAATGGATAACAACGCTGAATGCAAAGAAGTACCGAGCTAGGTGGCTGAGTGGTTAGCATTCTCGCCTCGCATTCGGTAGACCCGGGTGCGATTCCTGTGTCGGCTATCCTCGATTGTGGTTTTTCATGGTTTCCCACAATCCCTTTAGGCGAATGCTTTGATAGTTCCTATAATAAATCGGCCATGACTGTAATCCTTTCTCATTAATTCTACGGGTGATTTGAGGGGTTTGGAGCATTAATAAGTTCCCCAAGCAATTATCCCGAAGGTTGAGTATTTCGGATCTGGTAGCAGCCATATTTACTAAACTGTAGGCTCCATGACGCTTCAAATGATTGAATTGTTAGGAAATATCTTTTTTTATTCTTTGATCATTTCCGTTTCTCGTTTTTGCAACTGCAGAAAATTCTCTCATTGAAAAGAAACGCATTTCAAATTTATTTTGTAATAGATTGCGTACAGTTTGTTTCCATTTTATTTTTTAACAATTATTTTAACGCTGTACCTAAACACACACGATTCGTTTGTCTTCACAAGTGAATTTATTCACTATTTATTCACTTTATTCATATTTATTATATTTTTCACGTAATAAAAACGCGCGTGACGTCATTCTTAATAAAATTATCGCAAATAACAGTCACGCCATAAAATTAAAATGTTATTCATGCAGATTTTTTTTGTATAAATTTTCCTGAAATAAGTTGTAGTTTTACACCTTCGCCAATAACTATGAAAATTTTTTGAAAACTGTATTATAAAAAAAATTAGACAAAATGAAGATTTAACGAAAAGTGATCAAGAATAAAAAGTTATTTACTAACATGTCACAGCAAAAGCAATAGAATATGTAGTTGATGAGAAAGAATTACAGTCATGGCCGAATTATTAAGAAACAATCCCAGCATTCCTTTAAAGGGATTGTGGGAAACCATGAAAAACCACAATTGAGGATAGATGATACGGGAATCGAACCCGGGTCTACCAAATGCGAGGCGAGAATGCTAACCACTCAGCCACCTCGCTCGGTATCTCGTTGTAATGAGGGTTTTTATCTTCAATGTTGTGAGTGAATAAAAATTAATATAAATATTACAGGTAAATAAAATTATGCTTTACATTTTCATTATCTTAAACTGATAACAACGAACTTTAATTGAAATTTATAGTGAACTTTATCACTAATTTAAATTCTAGAACGAATTTTCTTACTTTTTGAAATTATTAAACGAAACGAAATAAGTGTTAAAATATCTATTTTTTCTTTTAATTTTTTGATCTTATCTTCAAGTCAGGATCTTTGATTGTAGTTTCAATATTTATAACACTTTCTTAGAAATATGTTCAAGAAATTCTAAGAAAATAAATAGCTTCTTACTTCCATTTTCTTAAAACCTTTAATTTTTTTTTTATTTACATTCTTGTAAAAATCCTTTTTGACATTAGCTTATAAAAAGAAAACAAAAACTACTTTATTTTTCTTTACTACTTTATGTTATAACTTGTTCTAAAGATGCTCTAATTTGCCAATTTGAAAATTAGATAATCAAACTTTTACAAGTAACTTAGTAACTTAGTAAGTAAGTAACCGGTCGTTGCATGACTGTTTTGTATAAAAAATTAAAAAAAATATGCGAAACTACAGTTTTAAAGATAGTTAAGAGAAGCTAATCTGTTTTGTCCACGAACAAAGATGTTGCTAAGTTTTAGTAAAATACAGATTTGTTTCTTATAACGGAATATATGTGTTCTATATGTAATTAATAATTTATGCAAGTTATGTTTTCTAAATTTTTTTCACTTGTTTTTGCAAAAATTTTCAAATTTTTGAGAAAATGTTGCTAACAGATGACTGATTTTATTCTTATTTCGAAAACTTGAGTAAAAGCAATGTGTTAAGAAAAGACTTCAAACATAGATTCAGACAATCAAGATCGAAAATAAATAGCTGAAATATTTCTGAGTTTGTTTATTTTTAAACAATGTTCTCTGTTCTCAATCAGAACCTCGAGTCTCGAGTCTCATATTCCAACAGCTGAATTTAAGTTAAAATTTAATTTAAAAGTTTGACACTATCAAAACTATAGTTTGTCCTAATTTGTAATATAAAAAAATAATCAAAAATTCAACTTAGGCCGCCCTTTATCGTTGCAATGTTATCGTTGGGTCGTCAAGTATAATTTTTTTCTGTTGAAATTTGCTAAAACCTTATGAAAATATGAAAGTCGGGATCTTTGATTTTTTGACTCGTTCTTTGTACAATTTTTTCCCACTTATGGTAAAGAAAAGTTTAAAGAAATAAATTCTCACGTTTTTTAAGTCTTTGACACCTGTTTTAAAAAAAATTAAATTCTATTAATAGACATTTTCGACATTCCCTTTTCAAAAAAAAAATTGCTAAAATGCTGATGTAGTCATTCATAGTTAAATACTGCTACTGCTTTGAAATCGAAAATAAATCATCTTCAAGTAACTTAATAGGAAATACCATAAAAGGTGCAATTAAATGTTTTTGCAATGTTTTGCAAAAATCTCCAATTTTTTTAATCTTTTTAAAAACACACAGCGACCGGAAACCAAACCCAGGCTACTCAAGTGGCAGGATAGTATTCTAACACTACACCACCGTTACACAATACAGTAATTAGAAACTTCATAAAACGTTTCATAAAGTAAATTAAAATTAAGTAAAGTTAATTAAAATTTTATTATCAGAATTTAGTCAAATATAATCAAACATTCGCAATTATTAGTAGGTTTTTCATATCTTTTTTATATTTATCCCTTTCACGCCCGCACTATGTTCCCCTTATCTAAACTTTTTGAAACTTTGGAAAATAAAACAATGTATTATTAAATAGTTCTCTGAATTTTTTCAGATCGTTTTATTAAAAATTGAAAGTTTTACAAAATTTCACTTTGAAATTTCAACATCCC
>JAQGAO010007269.1:0-11455 GCA_034697705.1 Ommatoiulus sabulosus
GTGCATAATTATCCCAGTTAATCCCTGGAAAATTAAAGTCACCCCCAATAATAATTATAGGGTCTTTGTTCTTAACAAAGACTATAGAAGATGTATTTGGTTCAATTATGTAATACATTGTAGTAAATTTTGTACTAATAAATAGAAATATTATAAGAATTTTTTTTTGAAATTTCAATATTGGATATTTTTGGCCTATTATAAAAAAAAACTTGTGAAAACTTGTTGACTACATTCCAATTTTTTCTTAAAATGAAGAAACTTGTGGCATTTTTGCTTAAAACTTATCAGAAAGTTTCTGGAAAAAATGGGAACTTCAACAGATATTTTGGCACATCAGGGATTTTAGTAATTATAGGATAGTGGCACAACCCTCAACCCTCCATTAAAGGGGACGCGCAAAATCGGTTAATCGGTCTGTTGTGAGGATCTTGCTGATAAGCAATTAGGAAAGGGGTGCCGAAGAAGGCTGTTTTAACACCTCATTAAAATTAACGGCCGTCATAATTTCGATTAGGAAGAGCTTCTTTGGAAAAAGACACTTTGTAATAGGCTTAAAGTAAATAAAAATGCAGTAAAATTCTCCAAAAAAGCACTTCATTCGGTCGCCTTGGCGTCAAGAGGTGAAGGGGTCGCCACTCCAAGGTCTGCGCGTAAATCACCCAAAATGGTGCGAATGTACAACTGACCTCTGACTTTTCGGGGAAAATTCTTCAATTTTAGTTGGAAATTAAAACATCCCAAAATGCTTAGTTCTCCCGAAGTGACCGAAAAGGATCTCCAAATTAATCCCAATGTTCAGAGAATCTTGAAAAAATATGAAATTTAAAAAAAAATAGTGTTTTCCGCTGATACAGTTTAAAACGTTTTGAAAGTTTTGAGTAATATGTACATGTAAATATTTCTGGAAGCTTGGAAGAACGTACAATGTAGGCCTACATGTACATGCACTGTATACAGTAATATGGTATTTTTTTTAAATAAAAATGCACAGGTTAACGGTCTATTGCGACTCAGACAGACGCATTACGAATGGCACTTTTAACAAACGTAAAGTCACGCATGTAAAAGGAATGCATAATATCGAGTGATTTTTTTAACCAATACTGTAAGTGGGTCAATTTCGCATGCATGCGAGACTTCACAAATGCAAAAAGTATATATCATTCGTAAAGCTTCTGCCTGAGTACTCGCCATCATCATTAAACTTGGGCGCAATACCCGTTGCCGTCTGACGAGCATAAATGTAAAATTAACATTCTGACTGAGTAATTCCTATTACACAGCCAGAATGTTAATTTTATTTAATCCAACGTCTCGGCTTAATTGCCTTTTTAATGCATGTTATGCCATTTATCAGTTATTATTTGAAATTCATAGAGATTTCAGCGCCATCTGCAGAGTGCAAAAGTTAACATTGTATCACTTACTGGTTTATCGAAACACTGATGAGTGAGCTCCCCAAATGTGTTCCCAAATCCAAATTGAAGACCCGGACGATGACCTGTATATCTGGAAAAGTAGTTATAATATCAAAAAACCATATTACGAAAATTTAAAAAAAAATCGAAAAACATAAATATATGCTTTAAAACTTTGATTTTGGTTTTGTTAGATTTAAAAAACTAGCCCCACAAATTAATTCCCCACAAGTTTAGAAATGTCTGAAGAAAGATTTCATGAAAATTTTGGAAATATCAATTTTTATTTTGAAGTGCAATTTTGAAATTTTAAATTTTAGAAGTTTTATCAACCAACAGATGTAATGTCCTAATAATGACGTCATTATCGAACCCAGCTCCCATTGGCTAACCAATAACTCTTACCCTGGAATTTGGCTTCCTGGTTTCAGCTGCAGAATTTCCCTGCGGGCCTTCATCGGGAAGTCTTTTTTCGTCGTGAATTTCAAAAAATTCTTGGAATTTTTGGCCTAAATTTCCTTTGCACACGTTCCCGAGTTAAGCCTAATTGGCGTCGCCTGTTGTTATGGCGACCGATGGCGTCCTGTTTACATTAGCAACCATCGATTGGCACCTGGTTGCTAAGGAGTTTCCAAATATCACCTAACTCAAGTTTTTACGAAGTTTGTTTTTGGCAGCTAGCAAAAGCGAAAAATTTGGAAGAATTAAGACGAAAAATCAATTTTGTGAGTATTGCTTTGAACGGACAATTTCGTAAATTTTGGCACATGTAGGAAAGTTTCTGTTAAATTAAAACTTCTTCTCTTACCAAAGACATAATAGTGATAACACGTGACTGGCTCAGAACTACAGAAAGTGGACTTTTTCATAAAGTTCAAACTTGTTGAAAATATATCCCCATGGGAAAACAGCGGTATCATTCCGTATTTTTCCTTTACCTCAGTTTTCCCCCCGTAAACTTAGCGTTGAAAAGATCCTGTAATTTCAGGTGATTTTGTGATACGTTTTCAATATTTTGTTAAAACCAGTAAAGTTTGAAATTTTTTTGTGGATAATTACTCTTCCAACGATTTTTAACTCATTTTGCTTTATATATGTATTTTTATTTGAACTCTTTTAAAAATAAATGTCAGAGGGCAGTTGTAGAACGTATCGTGGTCTATCTCATCTTACGGAAATTCGTCCTTTCTAGAAATATATTCAAATTCTCCAAATGTTCACACATTCCTTGTTTTATTTTAACCAGACTAAACCACTACATGTGACGTCACAATGAGTAAGAATAGGCTTTCTCATACCATCTATCCTCGAATGAGTCTTTTTCCCAGTAAGAATGAAATGGCTCTGTAAGTACCTTTACAGCAAGTTCACTAAATATATTTGTATGTTGTGCGTTTTGGAACGTTCCAAATTTCTTATCCGTGCTTCACTTTTCCTGCAAAGCAATTGTTGGCAACGCGTGCAACACCTGCGCTTGCGGTGATTGCCTACCTTCAGGATTTTAAGGGGCAAATGTTCACGTTTTTACACGAACTACTCAGCATTCCAAGCTAATCGCCGTGATTAGAACGGGGGAGATTACGGTATTAGAAACCGGAATGATAGATTGACTGTATTAAGGCTTAGATATCCACTATATGGATTCTAATTTAAGAAATCATTTCACAGATTCAAGCATTTTCAGAAAAAAAATACACATTTTGGCAAAAAAAATGGTGGAAATTCCCGAAGGAAGTGGGCGGCGCTTCCCTGTGCAGCTCGGTTATGATGACACTCTCTTAGTATGTCCAGAATGTCTGACAACATAAAACGCAGACGTCCAGAACTGCCACAACAACAATTATGGCTAAAAGGGGCACGCCTAATCACCGGAACCAATCAAAATTGATTTTCCCTCCAACATCTTTTTCACACCCAGAAATTCTGACCAATGGGAAGGCGAGAATCGCCGTAAAGTACCAAATCTCGGTTTCAATAGTCAGATGAATTTGTGCTTCGTCTCGGTAATGTGCCGCTTCCGCTTGTGCATGGTATACGTGTTGAGGTGTACCAAGATGGCTGCCCGTTCTTTGGATTTGTGACATTTGTGCGTATGTGCTTGTGCAGTTTTGCTTGAATACCGACACCCCTACCGGACCCATATTCAGAGGTACACTTAAAATTCCGTTCAGCACAGCACGACTTCGTAAGATTCATTCTAGGACTTGCACATTATGCGTCCATGTTGAAAAAAATTGAAGCATTTTTAACTTAATTTAGTTCAGCTCAGAATAGCATCATTATCGCTCGTGTTATAAAGCAATGAATGCTCTAAAATTATATAATAAAGCCACTTTGGTTCAGTTGTATGGTTGAACCGAAGTTTTACCACATAGCGCCCTTAGGACTCGCATTCTTATGAAAAAAATACTGATTGCAAATACAGTATACGGAAGGTGGTCAAAAGATGTGCAACCAAAGTACAATCATGCGGTTTGCAAACTTGTTATATTTGAAACAAATATATCTGAAGCAACCAGTTTGCATTCAGTTTGTTTCCCCATTGCGAATTCACTCAACTTGCACAATAATGTTGAAAAAGTGAATTTTATTTATCCCTCGGACTCAATTTGGTTCAGCTCAAGCTCAACCAAACCGTGTTATCAGTGATCCATATTTCAGGGGCAAAAGCTCTATGCAATTTTGATTCAGTTCGGTTCCGCAAAGGCTTTACTGGAGTTTGCTGGTATTGCGCATCCATGCTGAACGAGTGAAGCTCCACAACAAAGATTCAGTTTGCTTTACCGCAGTTCTCGGGTATTGCGCATCCATGCTGAAAAAAGTGAAGCGCCCTTAAAAAATATTCAGTTTGGTTCAACCGAGGCTTTGCCATAGTTTACTGCTATTGCGCATCCACGCTGAAAAAGTGAAGCCTCCCAAAAAAAAACGCCTCTTCAGTGTCATTCCCAGGGCCAATCGCAGTCGGCTAGGGGGTCCGGCAGGGTCCCTTCCCGTACGCACATTCCACTGCCCGCCTTGTCCGTGGTGCCTCGACCGTTGTCCAAAGCGTTGACCAGAGCTCCGTTCGTTCGATATGGGGAATACCAGCAGCAACGTGACAACTGGAGTGAAGAAGCAGGCAGATTCGGGTTCGTTTCCCATCTACGAGCTGATGAACCTGAAGGGTGGCGGCCTGCTGGTGCAGCTGATGAAGCAGGCGCTGAGGATGAAGAACTTCACCGAGTTGGAGGACGCCATCCGCACTAAGGTCGAGCCCTACCTGTACAACGGAGGAACGGGAAGACTGGTGCCCATTGCCGAACTTGTCCTCATGCGCAACAAGGATCGGCCCAGGCACAAGCAGCTGCAGGCGGCCAAGACCGGAAGTGCCGCAGCGGCCGAGGAAGGCGCCAAGCCGGTCATTTCCGGCCTCGGCTCCAGCCTGGCTGACATGAACGGAGAGATCGTATTCGATGGCAAAGGTACGTGTTTTAAATCGAGAAATATTGGGGTTATTCAACACACCTTCAAGGTGTAATTCTACACTCCTGGGAACGCTCCTTTTCGATTATTATTATTCGAAATTATTCGAAATTATTATTATTATAAAAAGATTATCTGCATCTCTATATTTATCTTTTTGATAATGCTTATGATATTTTCTCACGTTTTCTCCAATTATATCCGAAAAATCAAATGCCCTAATAATGCAAAACGGCGTTCCAAAATCTCCGCAGATGTGGGGAAATTCCGCGACTGTTGCTGGGACATTAACAACCGTGGCGCTGTCGGTGAGAGTCTCATGCATTTATGCCTACTGAACGGCACTTCCGTCCACGCTGAAGTGGCCAAGAGGCTACTTAGGATATTTCCAAAGTTGATCAATGACATTTATTTGGGAGACGAGTATTATGGTAAGGGAAATTGAAGTTCCAATATTGTTTAGAGTTTCAATACTACTACACGATGTTTCAGATGCCAATTAATTGTTCCCAAAATTTACCGAATATCAGGCGAGAACGTGTTACATATGGCCATCGTGAATGAAGATCCGGCCATGGTCAAGTTTTTGTTGGATAATGGGGTAAATTACCACGAAAGGTGCATCGGCAATTTCTTCTGTCCAGAGGATCAGAAAATGTCTAGAACAGATTCGCTCGACCACGAATGGGTGGACCTCTGCGTCAAGACCAACTACGAGGGGTAGGAACTGTTTTGCGTTTTTTTTACTGGCATCATTGTAAGCGCCATTTATGAACCTTTGGTCAACTCAAGGTACGTGTATTGGGGGGAGTATCCCTTGTCCTTCGCCGCTTGCCTGGGACAGGAAGAGTGCTACCGTCTTGTGCTGGCTAAAGGAGCGGATCCCAACCTTCAAGACAGCAATGGGAACATGGTTCTACACATTCTCGTTATTTACGAAAAATTAGTAAGCAACCGTTTTCCATGAATGCTAATCAGATTTCTCAGTTGTTGCTTGCGATTTCTACAAATCTTTATTTTTAAAAAAATATGAAATGTGCATTTTTTTACATTTAAGATATCTGGAATTTCTTGAAAACATCACGAAATTTCTTTAATTTCTTGTAAATGTCAATACATTTCTGAAATTTATTGCAGAAATAATGTTGTAAATGTCACGAAACTTCCATTATAAGATTTGTTCAACTACCTGGGCATTTTCTTGGGAAGATTTCTTGAATTTTCTTTAAATTAACATGAACTTTGAAATGTTTGTGTTAGAGGTTTTACATTGTAACACAATTTAATTAAATTCCATGTATATTTTCACGCAGTTTCTTATAGACTTTTAACGATATCTCTTCAAATGTTAAGAAATTTGTAAGAATTATAATCAGAGTTCGTGAATTTTTGATGGCATTTCTATTAATTTCATTTCATTAAACTCATTAAATTCCTTCTATTAATTGCAATTCCAATGTTATCAGTATGATTTTTTAACAAAAATTATTGGCGATTTAGAAAGAACTTTCGTGGTATTTCAGAGCATGTTCGACATGGCTTACGAATTGGGGGCCACCCTACACATCCATAGCGGTCAAAACTTGACCCCGTTGACCCTGTCAGCCAAGCTGGCCCGTTGTGACATGTTCATGCACATTTTGAAAATTGAGCGAGAAATCTATTGGCAAATGGGCAGCATGGCCTGCGCCGCCTATCCGCTACAGTATGTGGATACCATTGACCCAGCTACTGGTAATCTAAACAACGACTCAGCCCTCAATCTCATCATTTATGGAGTAAGTATTCTTGGTATAAAAAAAGCTTGTAAAAAGTTGGATATTTCCGAATTTGCCTCAGAAATCCAATAAGCTCGTTGCTAATGTGGTATCCGGACAAAATATACTGGACAAAACATACTGAACAAAACATACTGAACAAAATAAACTGAACAAAACATACTGGGGTAAAAATATACTGGTAAAAAATATAGGGAGCGAAGACATACTGGACAAAATATACTGAACAAAATATACTTAACAAAATAAACTGAACAAAGCATACTGGGGTAATAATATACTGGGGAAAAATGTAGGGACAATGTACTGGACAAAATATACTGCGTTTCAGTATAGTATTACCCCAGTATGTTTTGTTCAGTTTATTTTGTTAAGTATATTTTGTTCAGTATATTTTGTCCAGTATGTTTTGCCCCCTATATTTTTTACCAGTATATTTTTACCCCAGTATGTTTTGTCCAGTATATTTTGTCCTAGAGCCGCTAATGTATATACAGTGCAAATGCAAGAATTAGTCTACCTTTTCTAAATTATATACTTATCAATTACCGCAATTCAGGAAAACATCGCACATCTTGATCTTATGGAAGGGGTCATCGCCGATTTGCTGACCGTGAAGTGGGAGAGTTACATCAAATTCAGGCGAGTTCTGACGTCCCATTCTCGTAGCTATACCATTTTGAATTTTCGAAAAAGGTAAACTTTCCTTTTTTTTAGGTTTTACAAGATGTTCGGTTTTTTCTTCGCCTACTTCTGTGTGACCTTTGTCTGCTTCCTGTTGCGGCCAGTGCAAGAGGTCAGAGAGATCAGCAAGATCAACCGGATCGTGGAGGCCGTTGGTGTCAACGTGAATGAAACGAATGGCACGGCGCTCGATCCGTGTTATTTGCTAGAATACGATGACAATTACGATATTGTTAGTTGAAACGAAGCCTAATTTCCTAGGAACATGGAAGCAATTTCATCACAAAATGTTGGTTTTTTAAATGTCAAACCGTACATTATTTTAACAGGTCCGTTGGGTGGCCGAATGCATGACAGTCGTCGGGGCGGTCTTCTATTTGATCGGAGCCGGACGAGAGGCCACGTTTTTGGGCTACCACATGTTCGTACAAAATCTGGTGAGTGTTATCATACAAATTTTGAGCATCATGGAAACCAAATGCTCATGTTCTGTCAATAATTTCAGATGACGGTACCTTCCAGGGTTCTGTTCCTTTTCTCCTGCACCTTGATTGGCATCATGGTGCCTTTGAGGGCGACATGCAGCTACTCGGCGGAGGACATCGTGGCCGTGCTGGCCATGCTTACTACCGCGCCCTACTTTTTGTTCTTCTGCAGGTGAAAAACGACGAAACTTTCAGTTATTTCTTTGAATAAGCGCTCGAAACCACCATTTTCGTTTCAAAAATGGCGCTTCAAAGATGGCGATAAGGCGTTCGAAATAAAGATGAGTCGTCTTGCCGAAGCGCCATCTGGTTTACGTGATTGGGGTTATTTAATCAAATCTAAATTTAATTTAATAGTAGATTAATTTAATTAGCGAAACTAAATTAAAGTGACATTACTTTAAAAATCGAGTAACGAATCAGTATAAGTTTGATAAGCTTATTTGCGAATCCAACCCCGAAAATTTGTAATTGACAGGGGCTGTCCATAAATAACAATTATTTTGGGATACCTAAAATAGTTGAAAAGCTTAACGCTATAAATTGTGTTTTACAAAATTATTATCCTACCCTAGACTAACTAAACCATATTATAAATTGCCGAAACGTAGGTCAAATTTGCCTCTTTATTCTACGTTGACTATTATCTTAAACTGTAGACAGCAGTAAAGAATTTTAATACAAGGTATTTAACTTCTTCGTATTTGCGATTCTGAAAACAAAATCGGAAACGCGTAATACATATACGAAGAAAATAACAATTCAATGTTAATTAATCATTTTTTTCTGTCGAGTACATTGTAGTTTCATCACAAAATGATGTACTTCATCTTTTAGAAAAATTTCCAAAATTATCGAAATTTACGGCTATTCTCGTTTCAGGGGTTTCAAAATGGTTGGCCCGTTCGTTGTCATGATTTACCGGATGATTCAAGGTGATCTCATTCGTTTCGTCACCATTTATCTCGTTTTTGTGTTGGGCTTTTCTCAAGGTACGAACATTACTTAACAAGTTTTGCCAAGTCAAGAACGTTTTTTTGATATTTGGGGTGTTTTTTTCCAGCATTTTTCATCATTTTTCAGTCGCATAACAACGACAAAGGCAACAACTACTTCGAGGACCCCATCCAGAGTATTCTGGCTATGTTCATCATGTCCTTGCAAGAGTTCGGGGACATATACAACGAATTTGACAACACCCAACTTCCGGCTTTAGCCAAGGTGAGGTCAGAGGTTAAACTTCAGCATTCGAAATCCCGCTTTCTACAGAAATCTTCTAGGCAGCTCTAACGGATTAGCATCGAAGATTGCAGAAAATTATTTAGTTGTGAATTCAGTGGAAACCATGAATCCTTATACGTATAGTTATAGAAATGTTATGCCTGTTTACAGCGAAATTTCGTACCCTATATGCCCTAATTTTCTAAAAAAAATAAATTCGTTTCATCCAAATAAAAGTTCGTTATATCCGATGGTATTTAAATGCATGCTTGAAGTTATGGCTAATTCATCAGATTTGGAGCAATTTTTCAATTTTTTTAAACAAACTGTTTTTTGTTTTTTCACAAATTCCTCGTTTCACCCTACAGTTTCTGTTCATCATATACATGGCTTTAGTGGCCATCTTGTTGATCAACATGCTCATCGCCATGATGGGCAACACGTACCAAATCATTGCAGAGGCTCAAAATGAGTGGCAGCGGCAGGTATGGAAAATTCTTGGCAAAGACTTACCAAAGAATAAAACATTCATGAGGAGAATCTTAGGATTCCTCCTCAGCAAAGGCTCCTTTTGCTAGTCATGGACCAAATCCTTCTTGCCTTGAAAGAATTTCTTTGAAGCTTGTCCAGTCTTTCAACTCTGACTCCTGTTTTCTGGATTTGCAGTGGGCTCGAATCGTGCTGGTTATTGAGCGAGGGGTCAGCCCCCAAGAGCGGCTGGCCCGTCAACGTCTGTATTCTCAGCCAATGGCCGATGGGCGTCTTGCCTTGGTCCTCAAGCATCAAATGACGGTAATTTTTATCTTTTTTTTCAAAAATAAAATCATTTTATTTTCAGTGTTTCTGAGTAAATTTGTTATTGTCCCGTATAAAAAATTTAAAATCTAAGTCTCATGTATTTTTGTGTAATTAAAATACGCTGATTTTTTCGGAAACGAAGTTGCTTTCTGTATAGATTTCTATAAAAGTATTTTTTTCGCGATAAAATATGTTCATTTCATATAGAATATGGAAATAAGTTATTGCATGTAAAACGGAATTGTTTCGATGAAAACATTTCGCAAGGAAGTGATTTCTTGGAAGCTAATGTTAGTTTTCCTGGTTGCTTTCACGAGAAATGAGAATTTCTTTGCAATGAAATAAGATAGTTCTAAAGTGAGCTGGATTTCATGTAAAATAAAACCTTCTGGACGAGTGTATTATTGGAAAGTAAGGTTCGTTTTCTTGGAACGAATGAGGAAGTTTCTAAAAGAAAATGAGCTATGTTTTGGAGGGAAAGTACAGTAGAAACAATCTAAACTGATATTATTTAAACTAATAGGTCCAATAGGTATATATACCGTAAGTTTAGACAGGTTCTAGTGCATGTATAAAAATCATTGGTTTTCTTTAAAATTAAGTTCTGTTGACTAATATATATAGTCAAATTATGTGCTGAATTACACGCAAAAATTACAATATTTAATAAGTTTTATTTCATTCAAGGGATTTTTTTTAAAGATAATTTTAAGCAAAAAAATTAAATATTTTCGATAACATTTTTTATTAAATATGATGAAAGGAAATAACTAGAAGTCTGAAAATGTCATATGTGTATTTTAAAATAATTCAAAGTTAATTTGAAATGCCATCAACTGCATGGCGTTTTTAATTAATTTAAAATAAACACGTAAAACGTAAAACTCCCAATTCCTAGTCATTTCCATTATTTTTTGACGGCGATTTATCAGAAAATAATGTTTTTTACAGAAGAAAAAGGTGGTTGGGTAGAACTGTAAACGAGATTTTATGTTGTGAGATTTCTGTTTTGCAGGAAGAGGACCTTGAGGAGCTGAAGGAGATTCGGGAATTGAAGGCAAATCACCTAAAAAACGTTCAGAGGCGGAAGAAGGGCAAAAACTTCATGTCTTCAGAACCAGATAGCCCACAAAAGCGGGGAAGTCAAGCCGATATCGCGCCATTGCTAGGATGAAAAAACAAGTGGAACCTGAAAAATAACTTTAAAAAAATCACAAATTTCCCAAATAAAGCCATTTATGTTTTAAAATCCCTGTGAATGTGTTTTATACAGGGTGGGCCAATAAAAAGTAAGCCAACTTTATAAAAATCATAAAATGGTTATTTCTTAATGGAATTTATTGAAAATTGTACAAATATTGTTGTTCTCTTTACTTTCGAATTGCCCTCGTTCACGTTCCTTTTTAATTCGAATTTGCCTTTCAAAATGGCGTTCACTGAAGAAGAAATAACCGCGATAAGTTTTTTGCATAAAACGAAAACTTAGGTGCTAGGCAATTTTTGAAACAGTTTCCGGAGAGAGGTTGGAATTTTTGTATCCTATTTAAGTACACATGTACAAATTTTCATTAAATTCCATTAACAAATAACCATTTTATGATTTTTA
>JAQGAO010007270.1:0-11454 GCA_034697705.1 Ommatoiulus sabulosus
AACCATATCATTTTTTTTCTTCTACTTATAGAGATTTTCGAGATATAGAAGTTTGAGTTAGAGAAGTTTCACTGTATATACAAATGCATGCGTAACTACACATATAACATAATTAAGCTACTCAGACAGAAGCATTACAAATCGTATTTTGGAGTCCCTTGCACGTGCAAAATGAATGCATTAATTAATTTAAAAATGGCGATAGCCTTAAGTGAATTTTTTGAAACCATTAACCATGCATGTCGATGAGGGGGTCCGAGTATACGTGTACTCATTGTAAGAGGTTACACTGTACTAAACTTTCCGTATTTCTTAAAATTAATTACAAATGTACATGAATTCGATGGAAAATATTAATTTAGTAAACCCTCACTTGAAAACATTCTCAAGTAAGCCATGCAACGGAAGTATTTAGAGGTTTTATCAAATTATACAGTATATATATTTCTTTTGATATGCATATCATCTAGGCTAAAGACCATGCATGATTGACAATATTTACTGTATATCGCATGGAATTACGTAATTGTTTGAAGCAATATGTTGACTTTGATAACCAATAAACTGATAACTGATATGGAGCCTATTTTCCTTAAGCCGGCCATGCACGGGGAAAGTTATATCTGGAAACTTGGCAATTTTAGGCGTGTCCGAAAAGTCAAGCGCATATTTTCGAGCATTTTACTAACCATATATGTTTTTTTTTTTTTTTTAAAAAAAAATTCAAACTGAAAGTAATTAGAGTTCATTTATGTTTTTATAATTGACAAATTGAAACATTTCATTTCTCGTAAATCACATTCTAAAAAACAGAACTTTTTGAACATGCCGTTTTTTCAGATATAACTTTCCTCGTGTATGACCGGCTTTATATGCAAAATTTCTTGATAACGATTTTGTCGATGCAATATTTTGTTTACTTGTTGCTATCGATGGGCAATTTCTTTTTCCTTTCAAAAGTAATTTTGCAGCTTGGTAAATGATCATTTTTTTCCCAAATACATTTAAAGAGAGGCGTCCCACAAGCTTCCTAAATAATCGGTTGAGTTACCAGCGTCCGGGCAATTTTCCACTATAACCATCCATTCATCCAGTAAACATCTCACTTGAAGAAATCAATTTTGATGCTGGAAAAATTTCTCCAATTGCATGAAATTCTCTCAAGTATAACGTATTTATTAATTTTAAATTTTGAAAGTTCATGCGGTTTCCATGCTTAAGGTTCGCGTCATCGAACAATTCCTCGCAACGCTGCACCCTTTGTCGTATAACTTGATGATTTTTTTCTGGAATTTATGAGTGGCTTTCTAAATCCTCTACCCTTGAATGCGTATAAGTCTGTATGATGGGGATGATGCACTCGGCTTTAGCCACCTACACATTGCTGATCAAATGAATACCTTTTCGCTGTAATTCCTCTTCTAGCCCCACCCGTCCTGCAGCGTCTTTTTTTGTTGTTGTCCTCCTAAACTTTCCATGCCCTCTGCTGGAGTCCGTGCGATTAACAATAGTGCATTGATTTGCCGAGAACGGTTTGTGCGTGACATGTGGATTAACTATGGGATTGCCTGGCTTAGGATTACATAAAAGAAGTTGCATTCGATAGAAAGGGCAATAGGATGAAGAAAGAGAACCAACTGTTGTGGAAGTCAGACATGCAGAAAAGGATGCAAAAAAAATAAGAAATAAAAAGGCGAAGGTGGAAAATTCTTTAAAAAATACCTTTGAAAAAGACCTTTAGAGCGAAGCAGATCTCGATTTTAAACAATACTTAATGCACGCTGGGCGAATTTCCAGGCATTTCTGCTGAGCCTTCCAACACGTGTCCTCGAAGAAGAAAAGGTCGAAAATCCCCATGAATTAAAGAGGATTTGTAAATTGAGGGTGGTTTCGATGCAAGGGTATATACGCACCTTGAGCTATTATTCTTCGGCTTAGGTTATGAGCATCTATCCAATGTTATTTATAATAGGCCCACCTTTGTAAGTCCTTTAGGAATTTCCTTAATTCTCGATTTTGTTGTCTACTTAAATATCTGAATTTTCCCACCTGTATTTCCTTGGAAACAACACACTGTATGTGAAACGTTTTACTTTGAAATTCTAAAAACTTTTCAGATTTACCGAAATGAGACAGTATGTGTGGAGACTTGCACATACCAGGGTTTGTAAATGTACAAAAATATTAAAAATTGTGTCTATACCTGTCTCCCATTTTCCACCATTGAAGTGACATCACCTCCCTTACATTGGACAGTGCGAAAAACCCTTTAGTTTATATACTGATTTACATGTATGTGCAATGTAATTTGTATTTTTATGCATAAATAACGCGTGAATAATGTGCTTTATGTTCATTAGGGGTACTCAGATTGCAGCTTTGCGAATCGTACTTTTGTAGTCGCGAAAGCGCGGGTGCCAAAGAAATGCATTTGGTTTAAAAACAGCGGATTTTTTAAACCAATTAGCGTGTCGATTTTGCACACTTAATTGACATCACGACTGCCAATACGATTCGAAAAGCTTCCCCCTGAGTACCCCTAAATAACCCTAATGTAAACGTAATTTATGTAAGTACACTCCATAAGTTTTGGATGTTTTGACATATAACGACGTTAGTCAATTCAGGTCAGTTCAGGTGTATTGCCAATTTATGATTTGCTGCAATAACCCAATTAGCTGTTTTTTCACTTTTGTCTTTTGATAATGGAACAATAAAGACCAGAAAAATATTTCCTTATATCAGTTATATTGCCCTATATAGACAGATTTAAAACTATACCGAAAAGGAGGGAAGACAATTTGGTCGAAATCCAACGCTCTGATCGTGCAAAATCAGTTTGAAGATTACATGTTTTTATGCAAAAATCAATATAAAGTCATCATGTTTTATAATTTTCTAGACTCCCATTTCCGTTTTTTTAGTTGTAATTCATGGACTACTTCATAGACTTCCCCTATTTTCCTTCCTCGGAATGATAATCATGAATGATGAAAATGATGATCAAAGATGGTCGAATTTTGCGAACATCCTTTGTGCACGATCCCTATGATGCTTGTTCGTGCGGGCCTTCATTCGAAGGTTGTTGAACGCTCCTTTGGAGCTGAGCAGCTGATTTAATAAATACTCCAGATTTATTTCTAGTCATATCGCCTCTAATTAAGTGTAATTTGCGCGTAGATGTAGGTCTGAAAAACTTTATTCAATTTTGGCTTTAAGTAGGATATCCTGTGTCTCCGTCTCTCCCTCATAGAATCAGTTTTTCGAGCAGACAAATTTATGGTAATTTAACTCTAACGCATTGATCCTTCTTTCACCAAATTGAATTCTGGCCACCGATAATCAATATTAACTAGGGCTAACGAGAATTTATTATGCAATTACACGCACCGAGAGATTTCGTTGTGCCTTTGGTTTGAATTAGACCTTTTGATTAACCAAAGGAAATCACGCCCAGTTGATGAGGATATCAGGCGACACATCATTTACCATAAGTACTTGGATAATTGAAATGTTTTTGTTCCTGTCCCTAACTCTGGTTCTAATGTTGAAATACCTGCAGGGAACTAGAATTGGAAATGTGCACAATTGCATGCCCAAAAATAATGAAATGGATTCAACTTTAATTTTTAGCATGACATCAATTTCCATCCATCACTCTGTTTCGCAAGTTTCAAAAATGTCATTGTTTAAACATGTGCATGCACTCGAATCGCATGATTTTATACATGTATTCATTATCGAACAACATGTGGTCACGAGCACGAAATAGCTAAGAAATATTTTCAAATTTCTTAATTTTTTTTAATACATTGCTTTGTATTCACTGGTCAGTGCCCCGCCGTCAGAGCCATGATTGGCTGCATGCCTGTCCCCATGTTTTGCAAAACAGTCCGATCACATATGGCACTAATCTAATTTTTTCGATCTAGTGTACAAAACACAATGGCCTACGCCTGGTGCATTTTGAGCAGGTCCATTTTCCTCCAACAATCAAAATTCAAGGACGAAATGCACGATTTTATTCTTTCCATTTTCTTGAAGGCGATTACGCGTATATACAATAAGCCAGAGGATTGAAAACGCCAGGGGTCTCTGGAGCTTCGTTTCAAAAGAAGCAGACTGAGAACGGGATGCAGTATATATAAACTGGATGAAATGGAAAATATGAATTTGGCTGAAATGAAAAATAAATAAATAATGATTGCGATTGCGTTTCCGTTCTGGAACGCCTCGCTTTCGATCCAATGACACGTGGTCTCGCCTAAAGGCAATGAATTCTGATTTTGGTAGAATATTTTCCTGAGCGTCCAAATACCTTCCAGACCGATCGTACTTATAAATTCAGGTTTTATAGTCGTTTGAGTGCTGCTTTGATCAACTGCAATGGGTTTTATGGCGAATATCAGGCCTCATAAATTGCAGACATTTTTAATACACGAAATTTTGATTCTCTTACATTTTTCAAAAATCCCTTGCCAACCAGACACGAAGTCTAAGCTCTGGGTACGCGTATCGATCCGTGGGCACGGTGAGCCATAATCATAAATTGTAAGAGGAAATGATATATATATTCGGTATATATGAAGTTTGCGCCATTGGAGATAACAGAATGGGTTATCTTCTTTCTGGTATATTTTGTGCGGTTTCAAAGTATTTTAGATGCACCATCCCAAAGAATTATACGTTCGACATTGAGTTTTAAATAAAAAAAGGCTATATGGGCTCATTCGGATTATGAAAATACGCATACGTTGCTCGGATAAAAGAATTTGCCGTCGTCCCAGCATGCAGAAAGGCAAAGATAATGAAATTTCATCTTGTGCCTGCATGAAAAGCTTCATGAAAATCTTCCAATGTACGACTGCATTCCCTGAGAGATGTTATTAATTTCTCGTTCCACTTTCAACATGGGAATCTCAAATAACGTTACAAATATCTTGTTGGCTAGCTTTGAGGATACGTTTCATAAGTTTGTAAGTAAACAGTAAGCATAAAAGACGAACACGAGCCTATAGAGGTATATTCAAAATTTCAGACAGAAGCTTGTCGATTTTGCACACGTCACTTTACGTCTGCTAAAGCACAATTTGCAAAGCTTCTGTCTGAGTATACCTAATATTTAATACTCCCCATGCAATACCTGAGCATTTGGTTGCAAGTTTCACGATTAATTTGCTCATTATATAAACAGAGTAAACCTTAAAAAAATTGTTATCTAAACTTTATTTTGTAGACTGTGTTGCACGTTCCAATATACAGTTTAATATACAGTACATGTATTTATACTGTTTTTAAATAATTTTCATCGTTTCCATTGAAGATGGTTGTGTTCTAACTGATACAGACGACTTTGTTATACCAAGTTTTCAATTTTATACACGTGATATAACGTTCCGACGTGTTTCAAACTTCATAATTGTCTTTATGTTAAACTTTACAATAATCGCGAGGATTAAAATAAAAGAGTAATTAATTCTTACTTGGACGTTATGCAGATTTCATAACTATACGTATGCCGGTGTCACGTGATGTACAGTATAATTCCTTGTATTGGCGGAAAATACAGGAAACACGTTCATTTAGTCCATTATTTGATTGTATTACTTGTATAATTACATTGACCTATAATACGTACAGTACATGCAGTATACGCGCATTTTTGTTTTTTAACTCGAAGAAAAGAATTCTTTGAAACTTTGAATTCTATAATACGTCTTTAATTCGTGCAATTTTATTATTTAAATGGAAGAAAAAAAATTCTTCGCCGAATGAAATGTACATATAGGGAACATTTGTTGTAAACAGTACTCGCAATTCATACACTGGCGCCTGTAGATATTTGACTGTTTCTTGCAAGAAGCTGCAAGAGACGGAGGATTACTGTACCAGTGCTAAACTGTCACGTATGGCGTTCGAGCAAGAAGCTTTTGGTATCTTACAATGGCAAAAAGAAGCCATAGAAATCCTGTCTGCGATCCGAAAATCCGGCTTATAATACACGTACGAAATCGCCCCTTTTGCTGCGCGAACCTTTCATGAAGTCATAGTGTGAGAAATTGGGGAAATTCGCTTTTCTGAAACGCAGCAAGTTTTTCATTCCGCTCGCTTCCATGATTTAGGAGTCTCTTAGAAATCCAGGTCTTTCGTTCTCTGCGAATTCCTGGCGTCTTTTTCTATACGTGCGGTATTCACTAGCTGCTGACTTAAAGGCGTTACAAAGGGGACCGCGACATCGTTTTCCATTCAAAAGCATCGTGTGGAAAATTAGGCAGTGTTAAAAGTGTAAATCAAGTTACTCTCGCGAGGGGTGGCCACCCGCTAAACCCTGAGCGCAATTAAAAAAATTCAATGCACCGAAATGCATCTGAAGATTACGTAGGTAGAAGCAAATGTACTGGCCTGGCACTCAATTCATAGAAACTAATTTAGAAAATGATCCACCACTTTAAATTAGCGAGTTCGTAAACCAAGTTCTCCCACGTCCTGTTGAGAAGTATGCTCGCATGCACGTGACCTCGCCGCCATCTTCATGAACTATATCAATGTGAGCGATGAGTTTCTGGACGTTGAGTACGAGTGCAATTTACTGTATCATTTTTGAAACAGTTTGGGATGAATCGGTGATATACTGCGAGAGAGATAGGCGCATAAATGCCATACATGTATATTATACCAATCAGCTGATACCAATAAATATTACCCGGTTCATAAACATGCCCGATCGGGCTCCATGCGTTCGAGGAAGTTTGGGTAGTCTCGCTTCACTTAATTGCAATATAAATTAAAACATGTAAATACATGTCCGTTTACTCTTTTTTAAGCGAACGTTCGTTACATTGTCATAGTTGTCGTACTAATTTGAGTAATAATTAATAGGCGAGATTTACGAGGACTCTACCAGTTTTATTACAGTTTTACTCGACGTTTCGACCTGCTTGTCATCATCAGGAGTAAATTACATACATTATACTATACATGAGGTCGAAACGACTAGTAAAAATCTATTAAAATTGGTACTAAGTCATCGTAAATCTCGCCTGGTAATTGTTTGAAATTCCTAACACTTGAAAAAAAAATTAATCTAATTAGTGTAATGTCAGCTTATCTTTTAACAGGGTCAATCAGTGATCCGTTATGAGATTGCATACGTTGAAATATTTTCAACGAACATAGGCTACTGTAGCCTATACGTAAAACCTTCATAAAATACGATGGTAATTCACTAAGAATTGGGAATTTCACATTTTTTAAAATTTCCAAAGCACTTTGTTGCTTGCTTTTTTTTCAAATTATAAAATCCCACAGTAAATATTTCATTTTAGACCTAAATTAAACAATCTTCATGGTCTGGGTCTATAAGTGGTCTGGCATTAAACTATCATTGAAAAAGACCCATTTTGGATCAGCTGGGCTTGCTTATTTCTTAGAATGACATTGCTAATTTTGATAGATTTTGCGATCAAAACCATACGTATTGTGCAACAAGGGTCATTCTTGGAGGAATTGTTGATCGTGTTTTTCGAGGGTTATCTTTGTTGTTGTTACGTCTTGCTGCGTTTCAGGTATTTTCGGCGGTGAAAAATCAGAATGAGAATTAAGGTTTGGAACATCGTGATAGTAGGCGGGGGACTTATTTAGGCGTCGCATTCAGCCCTCCCCTTCCATTTAGACAATTAAGGCTCGAATCTCCAGCTTTTCAAAAAAGTTTCCTTTCTTAATACGCGTTGCAAATTTCGATCGATGCCAAATTCAATTTGAGATTCCAACGATCCATCCTTTTATAATAGCCATTTTATACGTTGTGATCCTTTTTTTATATATATTTTCGTGGTTTTATTGTGCCTTTTTTTCACCCCATATTTCCACGACACAATATCACGCCTTCCATCGCTTTTTTTGGGGGAATGCCACCCATTGACCCTTGGTTAAATGCAGGTAACACCTGCCGATTGATTCGTTAGGTGCAGAACCGCTTGGCAACGTGCGAAAACCTAAGCTGGGTTCATTGTCGGAAGGTATGGTCATCACGGGGGAGCAACTGACCACCGTTGTTTTTTTTTTATTTCGATCGCGCACCTAAAATACTTGGGGCTATTCACGCGTTGATCTAATGACTTAAAGCCCTGCACGTGCATCCAGCGATTTCGGGCCTTTGAACAGGTGAAGCTGTTGGAACAGCAACTTTTGAAACCTTGTGCTGGACATCGTGCAGCACCTGCGTGGCCAATGTGCTTGTGGTACGTGCACATATGCATTCATAAACATGTTTCTAAAGGACAATCCAACGATGTGCAAGTCATCTCGCACAATACCACGCGCAACATCCAGTCTAAATTAACTCATTCATTGATTGTTGTGGCGTCTTCAACGTCGGGGAATTAATTAATAATATAGGTCCTGCGCGTCAAAGCCCCATATGTGGATTAGCGCACAATAAGCGTTATTTGTCGAGAATTCAAATGTATTGTCATGCACCGTTCAACCATGAAGCAAGTGATAAATGAAAGAAAATGATGAGGCGAATGCGAGGTATTGCTCATACGTTCTGCATCATTTTGGTAAACATTCGGAAATGCGATTCATAATCTATTTTAAGCATTCTGAAATTCGATGAATTTCGGCATGTGTGTATAAAAAAAAGAACTAAAGTGGATACGACAATAATCGGAGTACTCGTACAGAAGCTTTACGCATCGTACTCTGGCAGTCACTGTCCCGTGTGCAAAATGGACAAGTTCAATTCAACTCAGTACCCTGCAGTCAGCAAACAAAAAGCATCTGTCTTAGCACGGAGCTCGGTCAAGGGTTTAGAATGGTTATGCCTACTTCTATAGATATTATTAGGCATGGAAACATGGAAAAACACCCAAGAATATTGCCGGTTTTTTTAATCAATTAAAGCATTCATTTTGAATTTGTAAGTTCACGACTTATAAAGTACGATTCGTAAACAAGAAAACTTCTGCGATATCATTTGAAATTTTTATTTTAGTAATGTCCTGTAGGAGGGCTGTCATACATGCTTGTGTGTAGGTATAGGTGGCCATTATAAGGGGCAGCACACTCCCTGACTATCACAACACGTAGTTAAAGACAACAAGGGATTATCAAATTACTGATAATACTGTAGTCGGGATATTTGAAGTAATCGCCTCATAGTCATGTAAGATATGTAGAATTTTGTTGCTATTATACGAGTGCCCTATTAGAACAAAATAAGTATTTGGTTTGCCGAAGTTTGCGTTCTAAGGACTGATTTTCTCTGAAATAAATGATAAATTAGATGTAATAATGTGTTGTATCCTTGGGCATCATTGATCAATCTAAATAATTGAACACATCATGGGTTAACCCAGTTTTGCGGTTATTTTGCATTTATTACAAATCGGTTCGATTTGTCACATCTGATATTTGCAGGCAGACTGCATTCAATATAATTTTTGATTCCTGGTGGAAATGCTGCACTGCAGGTCTATAAACTGATGATTAAAACAATTTAGATTTCCGTATTTTCGAATGCTACATATTAAAAAATATAAGTTTATGAAGTAACTCTTTGTCGACACTGAATAAAATGAACACGAATTTGATTCGCGTCAATAAGTATTTGATTTATGTGGCACCTAGTCTGCTCATAGATACTCTTTTACTGGGTAATGATAGTAAACACTTTCCAAAAACTAATAAAATATTGATTTGTAAAAAAGCTTCCAATTATTATTACTTCTTCCCATTTATCTTTCATTTTTTTCCTCTTTCCAATATGCATTGTAGCCCACGTAATATCCAGTAGAGCAAAGCACTTTTCTCTTAATGTACGATAATTATAGTGCAGCATGAGCCTTAGTGTATAATATTCAGACATAGTCTTAATTAATAATTTCTCGTTAATGCCAGTCTAGGTTACCGTTGGTAACCTGAAATTGGATTTTCATAAAAAGCAGCATAATTAATATACACTAATAAGCACTTCCAATGGATTATTAATTGAAATCATGCTAGTAGCTATAGACAATCTTTTTTCTAATATGCAAATGCTCACAACGTAATAGGTTTGCTCGACTTTCGCAATTGCCTTTGCAACTTTTTTTCTGTTTTTTTTTTTTTTGAAGTGAACATTAGCACATTCTAGTATTTCTTCTCCAGATGTTGGGCTATATGCGGTGCAGATGTTTACAGCTGGAATGGCTTGCGTGGGCCCTCACCCTCAAATCTGGGTATTGCCTATCATTTGATGGGTGGCATTTCTATATTGATAGCAAAAGGCGCAGGGCCGTCTGCCTTCTCGAAAGTCAAGGAATTGAGGAGGAGAGGAAACACGATTTTCGTGATTGTTTTCTCAGGTGCTACAAGTTCACTTTCGAGTGAGTCACCGCACAAAGTGCAGAGGCAAGAGCGAGGAGGAAGTTTCTTCTGGTTGCTACAGTTACCATGGGAGTTGCGCACTTGGGCAAAAAATGCACCAAAATTATAGGTTGCACATTGAATAAACTACTTCACCCCAAATATAAACATTTGAAATAAGTTAACAATCTCCTAATTGTTGCTCGCTTTCGGGGCGATGAATACTCAGACGCGGGCCCGCAACTCAACCAAACTACTCAATCTCGGTTCCACCGTTGAACTCTTCCTATAAAGTAACTGGACATTTTAATACCTCTGGCAATATTTGAGCTGGGGTCGAAAAACTGTTTAATGGCTGTGAATTTTACAAGCTTAGGTGTGTGAGAGAATAATGCCTTTGGAAATTGACGACGGATTTGTGCGTGCTATTTTCTCATGGGATCGGATTTGTTACAGGTTTTCCGTATGAACTTCACTTCCTCTCGCAGAATCTCATCTCAGTAAGGGGCCATTCAAAAAAGATGTTAATTCGCAAAGTTTCCCCAAAATTTGACTCCTACCCTATAACCCCTGTCCACATTGTTGTAAAGATGTCCTCGGGAAAGATGGGAAATTTTTAAAGTTTGTCCTCGAAAAAATGAAAATGTTGCAAATTTGTACTGGGAAAATTTTAAAGTTTGTAAATGGGACATGAGCTAACCACGTATGAGTAGAAGCATTAATTTTGGATTTTGACAACATCTATACTTTGAATTTCCCTGACTTTTTCAAAATAAGTTCTTCTTCCCTGAATATTTCCTGACTTTTCCAGACATTTTTAAGTTCCCTGACTTTTCCAGGTATGGGGGAACCCCTTACTGAATTTTGCAATTTATAAAACACCTCTGCGATATTGCGCTCAATTTCTCTTTTACCCTTGGAAATGATCTTATTTGGCACTTTTTTTTTTAGTGGACGTCATTGATGGTCATATCCCCTCCCTCCC
Source organism: Ommatoiulus sabulosus (assembly GCA_034697705.1). Lineage (NCBI taxonomy): Eukaryota > Metazoa > Arthropoda > Diplopoda > Julida > Julidae > Ommatoiulus > Ommatoiulus sabulosus. The sequence goes on from JAQGAO010007270.1 coordinate 11,333, forward strand.
CCTGTGCACATTGTGTCCGTGGCTCAACATATCCCCTACCCCCTGAATGAGGACGTCCTTTTTGAATGGCCCCTAAATAAAATTTAAAATTCCGTTCGTAAATAAAATCCTTAAAATAACTA
>JAQGAO010007271.1:0-11454 GCA_034697705.1 Ommatoiulus sabulosus
TTCACCAAATAATAATTTTTGCCTGACCTCAACCTGACTTTGCCTGACTTTCTTTAAATTTTGACAAAGTTGCCTGACTTTGCCTGACTTCGCAGGTCAGTGGCAACCCTGCATATACAGTACGTCTATTAATTTCAGTTATCTAATATATATAATGCACGTTTTCAGTCATCCCAAGTCCGCTTTCGGACAACTTCAACTAAACTTTTAAAAAGAATTCCTACGTTGCTTCCACCTGGAAAGCAGTAAACAAATCACACACCCCGCTTCAGAAGGGACACAACTCAAAATGTTTTTTAAGACTGTATTAATTCAAGCATGCAATATGAGCCTATATATATTTAGTCAAAAAAATGATACATCTTATAGCTTACTATAGTTTCGGCTAAATGAAAGTGTTGTCATATATTATTCTATCATACTTACAGTGTATATTAAAACTTAGTTTTACTGAATCATAAAATTAAATAAAAAATGAGTTATTTCACTTAAGCGGGGGTGCGATATACCCTATAAAAAATGCAGCAAAAGTTTTCATGTGTACCGTATACGATAGTTGGTACCCAAATCGTGCTTCCAGATGGCATCACCGTAGGATTCACATTCACGTGAATCCCAAATCCAGAGTCAATTATTAGGGCTTACCTCCGCACACGGTGTCCTCGGTCCGGCTGCAGAGCCGCAGCACCACCAACGGTGGCGCGCACGCGCTGCACGGGAAGCACGCTAGCGTGGCGCTGAGCACGCTGGAGAATGTACCCGGAGGACACGTGCGGCACGCGCTGTTGCGTTGAAGGCCGCACGCGCGCATCGCGCCCCAACCGCGTGGACACAGGTCGCACGGCCGGCACTGACCCCGGTTCGAGTCCCAGTAGAAATCCCGATCGCACTCGCAGCGCGTGTCCATCGTGGTATTGCACGCGCGTTTGACGTGCGCGTGGGGTCCGCAGCGGGCGCACGGCTGGCAGCCCAGCGGCCCCGGGTCGAAGGTGTAGTCGGGCGCACAGGGCGACGGGCTTGACCCGCCCATGCTCTCGCGTTCACCACCGTTCGCGGCAGCTACTCAACTTCAAGTGCGACTTTGGGAGCGCTTCGACTGCGTTTGATGGTGAGGGGAGCGCGGTAGGCGGGGTTCCTCAGGCGCCAATCGAGCGTGGTGGGCGTGGACGAGGGGAGAAATATGCGAATTTCAACATCCGATGTCGAACACGTTTTATATGGGGATGCCTGGAAGTTTTTGAGAAATGACTAGTTTTTCTTTTATAAATTTTGTGTATCGCGTGATGTTTTATATTAATTCGGAAGAAATTATCTTCAGAAAGTTGTATTATACATATCGTGAGATTTTAATTGCAATACAACGGGTAAATTTTTTGACTATATATACATGTAATGTAATGTTAATTAATATTGAATTTTATCAAAAATCAAAATAGTCGCGAAATGATTATGACATTTTTTGGAGTCAGTTTTCGGCGAAGATAAAAGCAGTTTCTATAACTAACTATTGTTGATTTCGCGTTTTTCTTCTGGAAAAAAAAAATCAGAAAAGCACCATTTAGGGATCAATTAAGACATGCAGCAAATAAAATTGAAATTTAACGTAATTAAAATTTGTTTTATTTGCTGCATGTCTTAATTGATCCCTAAATGGTGCTTTTCTGATTTTTTTTCTTCTCATTCGTTATAGTTTTTTTTTGTGAATTTGTATACATGGTGTACTATGATATGGGAATTTATCACATTTTAGCTAAGAACAAGATAGTTTAACTTATACAGATATAAAGATAACTTATATTATAAGTTAAATTTTGGATTTCTTTTGATAGAAATCCCGAAAATAACATTTTAATATTTTTTTGCTTATACATGCGTGTAACTATCTTCATTGTACTTTTCATAGAGTGGGCCAAGCAATGGTAGCTAGACCCTTCAAAAACTCTGGAGGCGCCGCTGGGTCAAAATAAACATATACATGTATGTATGCTGATTTTCCTGCAAACTGCACATACTGTAAACATGTACTGTATCTGTAAAAAAAAATGAAAATTTCATGAAGTTTTCATCATTGTTATATGATAAAATCTGTGAAAATAGCGCTGTACAGAATGGCATATACACAGGGTTCCCCCAGACCTGGAAAAGTCAGGGAAGAATGGTTTATTTTGATAAATTCAGGGTAATTCAACGCAGTCATGGCGATTCAAAATTATTACTTCTACAAGGTTAGCTCAGGACCCATTTTCCGAGTAGAAACTTGCAAAAATTTTCCACATTTTCGGAGTACAGATTTGCAAAATTTTCCACTTTTTCCGAGTACAAATTAACAAAATTGTCCGCGTTTTCCGTGTACAAATTTTCCACATTTTCCGTGGACAAAATCGCAAAATTTCCCACTTTTTCCGAGCACAAATTTTCAACATTTTCGGAATACAAAATGTTCCTCTTTTTTAAAATGTTCACACAAAAATTTCTACGTTTATTTTCAAAATTGTCGTTAATAAATTTAAAAAAAATATTTTCCAGTGTCAATTTTGCATGGAAAATGTCAATTTTTCACGTTGTCATTGGTCAGGGAAATTTTTTTTCAAAGGGAAAAGTCAGGGAAGTTGAAAATGAAATTTCTGGGGGAACCTTGATACATGTACAATGCTAACATGACAAAAACCATTTTTTATTTACATATATTAATTGGTTGGAAAAAAATCCTCAGCGTATACCAAAATTTATTTTTTTCTTCTATTAAAGATTATGCTAATTACAGAGTGTAGCAAGAGCTCACTTAAGAAACGAAACGTTAACGTTTAATTCTACATTATAAATTATCCATTATTTATAATTCGGGCAGAAGTAAGTGTGCATTGTTATCACTGATTGTTATTCATTATATTTAGAATATACTTAGTGTGGGCGCATACTACGGAAAACAGATTTCACAGTTCCTTGTATTATAAGTAAGATCGAAATTAATAATGGAAGCTATATTTTATTTAGGAATTTGAAGATTATTTTGAAATTTTTTAAAAGCACTAACAAATACAAAGATTTGTCCATTATGAATTCTATAGCTGAAGGCACAGTGCTTGACGGTCCCATACTAGCTATAGCTCGCGTGATGAATTTTTACATAAAAAAATACAAAAAATATGGGCACGCAACCGAGCAAAAAGAAAATCGCCAAATGAATGAATCTGTAATTAGTTCCCAAATTATAATTTAAATTTCCACGTCATATACCGTGACGGCCAATGACATATAGCGCATTAATAAGTTTGTGGTAGGAGGGAAATTTCGAGGAGAGGAAAGCGGGGGTCCTCATAAACATGCCCCCTGCGAGCATCGTAGAAAAAAAAAAACATTCAAGCCGTAAAATTACCGGTGATGATATGGGAGAATTAAATCTGGGAAGGAGGGGGTCTTTTAATGAAACCGAATCTTTTTATCCCCTCACAAAAAGTCATAAAAATGAAGCCCGTGGATGTTTACCCTGAATTTTTCGCTTTTAGTGCTGATCTCAGAATCGAAATTGGCAGCAAAATCGGCTCAGAAAATTCGCAATCATTATGTCAACGCTGGAAATCGATCCGTTTCCGGTCATCAGGTTGTCAATTGACCATCGCAGGCCAGGCTTCCTAAAATATAAAGTCAACACAAAAAATTCGGTTGTAAATGAACGAAAATGCTGAGATTTGGTATCGAATGGCATCACAAATGCTTCTTCTCATTTGTCGGAATTTGATAGAACCCCCATTTTCAATTTCAGTTTGAATCGTTCACAAATAATTTATTCTATGCATTCATGCTTGAAGATTCGGAACTATTTGATTGTACTTGTAATTCAGCGATTTTTAAGCTGATACATGTGAGGGCATGGGTTCATCTATAATGTGCATGTAATTTAACTATAGTGCCAGGCCAAAAGTCAAGACAATCTATACTATACGAGCGGACATGTTGGAATATTGATATAAAATTTAAAAGATTACCGAAATTCTAAAATGCTGCAATAAAGAAAAGAAAAAAAAAATCTATAATTGATTCTCAATCCTTTGATTGAATTGAATGTTTTTTGATACAGTTTCGTACATTTGAATGGGGGCCAATAGTTTTGCAAAGTCATAGAGAGCGCTGCCGGCGATTTTTTTTCTCACCCAGGTGATGACGTGTGCGGCTCAATGCATACTATCTAAATTTTCTAAAACAAGTGAAATTTGCAACTTGTCTGAAAATTATCATTATCATTACACAGCGAAACTCATTAAGTTGTTCTTAATATTAATTTTTTTTAAGTTCTTGTTTCCTCAGAACAGTAAGCACAGCGAGTTGAATGGTTTATCGAAACAAAAAGTAATATCGTAGTTCAACGCGTGTTATTAAATATCTTATGTTAATATAGAATTTGAAATTTTAAAATAACTTTCGGACACTCCACCCTCGCAAAGTAAATGCAAAGAGGAAATAATTAGTCCCATAAGATCTTTTCAAACTTAATTCGTCAGGATTGAGCAAGATTCAACTAGGAATTAGAGGATGAATGTGAAATGAACTTTCACACGCTGAGTGACTTAGCAGCGAGTCATTTTCCTCCAATTTGTTCCTTGCGGGGCCACACAGGCGCTAGGGGGAGGGAAGGGGGCGCTGCGTGCGCGCCAGCTGAGGGGGAAGCGTCCCCTCCGGCGCCCGAAAGGGGCTCCGTAACAAATCCCCATTGAAGCCGCTTTAAAAGGGGGTATTATAAAAAAAAGTCATTTTAGTGCATGCCAGCCGCCGAAACAAACGAACAATGAATAGCAGCAATTACAGGCTGGTACCCGCGTATCATTTTAATGGCCGGCTCGTACTCAACGATGACGTCACGCGACACCCCCTGGCGGGAGGAAAAGTGATACCCCTGTGCCGAAAAAGCAGAAAATAGCAGCGAATTTAGGGACAGGAATGGAAAGATTATAGCCATGCTTGTTCATGAAATTAGAACGTTTGGCTAGGTCAAACTTGGCCTGTCCAGATGATGGTGAAAAATCTGGCGAAATCTGGCACGTGAGGATGCCAGACGGGAAAACAATTAGCTCTGTCACGCAGGTCGTCCTCCTTCAATTTTTTTTTTAGTATTTTTGAAGAGATTTCGGCAAGATCTGTATAGACAGAAAAAAATGTGTAAAACATGAAAACCAATTTTCACACTAATAAATATTCATATTATTTTTTAATAATTTTAATTAAAATTGTAATTTTTGAATGAACATACAGTAGTTCGAAACGAAATGAAACTTTTCTTATTTTCGGGAATTTCTTAACGTTGATTCATTGAATTTGGAAATAAAGGGAAATCTAAATTAGTTTTAAATATGTATACATTTTTTTAAAAGAAATCAGCTGAGTTTTTGCTAATGTTTTTTAACTTATAATTTGATATTTACTGTATATTATTTTGAAAATAATAAAAGGCGCGCTTTTGTTATGCGGCCATTCCTGAATAATTCACGACGGTGCATGAAAAGCACGCAATGACTAAATGATCTTATACTAATTCGTCATTGTGTCAGTATTACGTCACTTCATTCTATTGGCGAAGCTTACCCTGCAGCACGTTCTTTTTTAGTCGATGATTCTTTGAAAACATCACGTGATACCACTTACACGTAACTGCGTAAGATTAATTTTACACGCAATTTAGCTACTTGTACATGTCATGTAAACTCGCCACTCAAACTCACCATGAAATTTTATCATGAAAATGAAACCGTATATTAGAGGTTCTCCCGAGTCAATTGGGTATCAGATTAAAAATCGACATGTCCGCAAGGATATACATGTACTGTAGGTCAAATTAACTAATACAAGTTTGTAAAAACGATCATGGCAATTAATTTCGTTTATGATTTTGCGTAAGATTTTATTTTTTTTCCGTTTCTAGTCTAATCCGATTATCAGCGACTACATATGCCAATTCCCTAAATTGGAATTGATGGCTATTTATAATGTACCCTGATTTCTCCAAATTACACTTTCATACTTTCCAACTATGCATTTACACCAAAAAGTATGATATTGATATTAAGATCGGCCTAAATAATTCATTATAATAAATAATATAATAAAAATTCAGAAAGTATGCATTTAGATAAATAATTGATACTCGCATCATCATCAGCACCATTGATTCAGTTTCATGACTCATTTGGCCATTTAGCCAAATCTATGGCATAAGCTAAAATGTGTCGTTTTATGGAACAGAGGTCATTGCACTTGACTTAATCTCGTCACCAGAAATTGACGATTTTTGAGTTGTGTCACTACATTGAAGCGGGGATCGCCTCGTGTTCAGACGTTTTCGCTAACATAAATTTTCCAATTTGTTGTGAACTTTGAGCCAATCTACTTTGCATTATACGCAATACTTGAATGTGATATTTCCATATACATGTACCAACTTTTTTCACGTCTGCCAGACTGCATGAGAAGAAATGCGAAAAACATAATTCCACTTTAGGGATTCTTGGAAAAAAAAATATTTTCGCCGCCATTTTTTTTTTATCGAAACACGAAAGTTTGTTCACGGATACCGATTTACGGGACGCTAATTAAATAATTACAAGGATGGCGATTAAAGGCTGGACGCGGCCACTTTTCCGAAAAAAAAACGAAGAGTAATAGTTTTGGAGGCGGTAAGAGCAGGATGGTTATTTGGGGGGAGTGCTTAATAAAGCCCTAGCTCTGTACTCCAAAAATGAAAATGATTTTATGATGGGGGTCCACCAGCGGTGCTAATGCGTTTTTTTCGGCGCTTGGCTTTTCAGAGCGGACTTTCGGCGTATAATTAGCGCTCACAATGGCCAATTGTCACGCTTTCGTTAAAATAATACCGAATATTTTATGACGACGTGAGTTTTAATTTGGCCGAAGGTAAATTAGTGAATATGCCTTCCTCCACCTCCGCCTTATGCGCTGGGCGGTGCACCTTACCTCCTCCAGACTGCTCTTAAAAATGGCCAAATTTCTGGAAAAAATCGGTGCGGCTAAGAATGCAAAAACGTCGACTATATTTATTTAGTTTAACTTTCCTTTGAAAAAAAGGAGAAATAAAGTGTGGGAACGGGAAGCGTGTTCGAAAAAGTTTGGTGAATCTAAAGTCGGGTAGGCCTACACACTATCACCAAAGCAAAAATAAAAACTCCAAACTTTGAACTTTTCTGGTTTGTGGCAACGAAAAAAATGGCGCGGCAAACTCTGTTTGCCAAACTAAAAACTAGAAAATCAAGTTTGCGAACCAAGTTTGGCGTTCCCGTAGAGTGTCGGTGAGATGAAAGGGAAATAGTCAAACTTTTTGGCGGTGGCGCTGCTATCAACGCTTCGTCTGCACGATATCCATGATATACGTACTGCAGACGACAGCATATCGTATCTATCGTGTTTCCTCTGTCGTCTGCTCGGTTTTGTCAATATGGTTAGTTGCAGACTTGCAATGTCGCTTAGTTTTGCAAAATTAGTTTGTACAATTTTTTTTATAGAAACTAGTTCACGTTGAAAGTTTGGGGTTTGTGGTTTTTAGTTTTGATTTGGTGGCTAGTGTGTAGCCGACTGAATGGTATGGAACTTTACGAACCATTTTTTTTTTAGAATAAAATCAAGATTTGAAGAAACATCCAATGTTTAGTACATGTATCTCATTTTAAATGTGAGGATGTCCGGCAATGTTCGCGTGATTCGGAGAACACTTTTTTTTCTGGGAAAAATCGAAAAAAAGGCAAAGCTTATTATAGGCAAGGCTTTGTTTTTTTTTCTCATTTTTTGTTGTCTAAATAGCTTCAACTTGGGCTCATTCGAAAGCGAATGACGCGTGGATTCCAAAAAAAACACGCATCGAATACATCGAAAAACGTATGGAAAGGGTCGAAAAATGAGTTTAAAAATCAACGACTTAAACAAATCTAAAATCCATTTTTCGACCAATTCCACTCGTTGTTATGCGGTTTTTTTGGGATTAGCATGGTGCGACGCTTCGGATGACACCAAAATCGCGTCATTCAGAGAACACTTTTTTTCGGGCAAAAATCTAAAACATTAGACACCAGTTATGCATAGCAGGCTTAGTTCGATTCTATTCTCTACGATTTCCGTTTGCTTTTTTGTCAGCAGTAAAACTATTGACCAAATTTACCAACTCATTGTCTGTATAATGCAAGCCGTGCAGTAGGACACGGCTTCCACGTGTATCGAGTGGGAAGAAAGTTTGCTTAGCGCCAGATCCGTTGTGCTCTTTTCAAGATTATCTGCGAAAAGAATGATAATCATAACTAAATTCAATCATAACCAGAGGAAAACTACACTTACTTATCCAAACTCCTTCACAGCCGTTTCCTACGGAAACAGCCGTGTTTCATTGGTCTGTACGAGTCTCTAGAAATCTTGAATGGAAGGTATACTTATTGTAAATTTTAATGACTAGAGGAATGTCAACATACAGTATTCGGGAAATTCTGCTGAAAATCCCAAAAACTACCCCAAAATTTAGTAGAAATTTAAAGATTTTGAATACATTTCGAAGATACATGTATGCACGTAAGTGGAATTTACATGTAATTTATACATGTGCTGTGTATGTACATAACAATTGGACGCGGTAATATGCCTGTATACCGCAACCATACAAAAGTGTGTTCACAAAACGCAACGTTTGACAGCTCACTTGCCAGTCACCAACAGCCATGGCAAGTGAGTTGTCAAACGTTTTTAGTGGATGGAATGGTTGACTCAAAATTGCAAACCATCCAAGTTTGCAAATGGGTATAGGAGAGATAGATGTATTTTGCCTTAGTGACACCTGATGAAGATGTACATTATATTGCGTCGAAACGTTGTGTTTTGCAAATAAAACAAACTTTTTTATGATTGCGGATATTTTAGGGGCCATTCAAAAAGGACGTCCTCATGTAGGGGGTAGGAGGGGATAGGTTGAGTCAAGGACACAAGTTGGACTGGGGGAGGGAGGGGGTATGACCAACTCGGACGTCCACTTGATAGAAGAAATACCAAATAAAATCAGTTCCCAAAGTAAAAGGAAAATTGAGCGTAATATCGCATAGGTATGTCAGTAAACAGGGTACCTCCGGTCCTGGAAAACCTGGAAAAATCAGAGAACTTAAAAGCTCAGTCTTCCATTCGCAAACTTTCAAATCTTCCCAGTACAAATTTGCAAATTTTTCAGTTTTATCGAGCAGAAACTCGCAACATTGTCAACCTTTTCCGAGGTCATCCTTACAAGTTTTTCTACGTTTTCCCCAAGTACAAATCTTCAACATTTTCAACAGATTCCGAGGAGAAATTTGCAAAATTTCCAACAGATTCTGAGGAGAATTGGCAAAATTCTCAACCTTTTCAGAGTACAAAATTTACATTTTCCGAGTGCATATTTGCAAAACCTTCAAAATTTTCCGAATGCAATTTTTTTGAAGTTTCGGATGTCCGAATGGGGGGAGAAGGTTTTTTTTAATAACCCCCCCTTCTGGGGGCATCCAGATTTGGGCAAATTTTGCGGATTTTTAGTTCAATTCCAACCACTTGACAAAAGATGAAGATTGTGTATGCACATGTAAATGTACACATTTTACTGTAATTAAAATATTGGTGTCATATCTTGCTAGGGACAATTTGATACCATCTTTTTTTGCGGAATAAACAGGGTAACGTCGCTTGGATCAAATAAAATGGTATTGTTAGGGAATACCTCAAGAAAGAGTTAAGGAGCGCACTACTCGAGTTGCGGTGTTTAACCACAGTCATGGCCCCACATCCTGAAGCGGGCCCTCAGGCTGGGATCTTTGGCGGCCCCCCTTTACTTCTCCCCCTAGGTTATGACCACAGTCATGGCCCCACATCCGGAAGCGCTCATCAGGCCGGGATCTTTGGCGGCCCTCCTTTACTTCTCTCCCTAGGTTATTACCACAGCCATGGCCCCACATCCTGAAGCGGGCCCTCAGGCTGGGATCTTTGGCGGCCCCCCTTTACTTCTCCCCCTAGGTTAGGCTAATTATGATGAGGCATTAGTTTAATTACATGTAATAGTTTAATTTTATATTTATTAAACAAATATGTGGACCTGCCACGTCAGATTCCTTGGCTATAGCTCTGTCTCTCCCCCCCCCCCCATGTATTGGGGGGGGATCTGCTCTACTCCCCCGCAAGGGCCTGAGTGACGTATTCGTATGCGGAATTCAGGAATGGATAAAGAAACGGGTTTCTGGCGAATGTACTCATCGCATTTGCATCCATATTTATCGAAATTAAACGAACTCCGTGCCTCCATCTGAAGGCTAGCGTCCCGAAAAAGGCGATCGAACGTCGCGTGGTGGACGGCATTGACCGCATTGCCCGTCGAGCTCGCCCACCTTGAGCGCAGCGCCACTCGGTGGCGGTCGATGGAAGGAGCGTCAACAACAACAACAGTGATCGGGAGGCGATTTTCGGGTGAGTACCGTACCAGATTGGGTTCAAATTTCACTTTTTAATTTGCACTTGTTAGTCGTTAGTTTCCAGACCCGTTCTGACAGGGACGATTGCGCTGCCCCGCGTTCGAGCGAATGGGCTTTACGAACAAGAGCTGTGTTATAATTTTGTGAGCGTAACCCTAACCTCACGATCCTGGCATTGAAAACGCCTGATATTGAAAGGCTTGGTGGATTAATTATTTTCTTTAATTTTAATGACATATATCAAATTGATGTAGGTGCGCTCGAACTCGAGCGGGGTTTATTGAACTTGGCATCTCTTAATTTATGGCTGTGATACAGTATATAGTCTTTCCGATGTCTGATCGCGAGATTCAGGGACGTTTGCTTGCCTTGAAAGTCGGAATCGCCAAGATTTTTCTATGTGCAGTTTACTGTCTGTCCTACGTGATTTGCTAAAATGAACTCATGTGAAATTTGATTGTTTTCAGATAATATTAATCGTTGAACTGAAACATTCTCCAGTTAACGTTAAAATGCTGTTTAAAAAGTAGAAAGCAGAACAGGAATGAGAATAATGGAATGCAGAAATTCATGTACAAGTTTGCACATACAGGGTTGCACTTGCACGTGCAGTAGCTCACGTGATAGAGTATTAGGAATTTCAAGTTTGGTAACCAGGGGCCGAATTTTCGACTTTTGCAACGTGAATTTTCCTTGAGTTGCGTGGCAGTTATTGGTTGAATAAAGAAATTCAACCAAAGAACGCGATGCAACTCATCAAAAACGTAACGTTACAAAAGTCGAAAATTTCACCCCTGTACTGTTGGTAACCAATTATATAACCATCTCAACTGGAATACTGACTCTTGTGCTTTTTTTATTGTTTTTGGTGTCGATCTTTCACAGCGGCACACGGTGACAGCTAGTGAATAATGGCGAATTCCAATAGTCCAAAAAGAGTACACTGGGGTAGCCCGAGTGTACAAAACTGCTCTCATTCTGTTCC
>JAQGAO010007272.1:0-11453 GCA_034697705.1 Ommatoiulus sabulosus
TTTTTGCGAATGCGCATGCGCTAGTAATCGGAGGCAGAAAGCTGATCTGAAATCAGTTCACTCTGCTCCTACCCATTTATCAGAAGTCAGACAAATTAAAGAAATTCAAAATGTACTGTTAATGTTACAATATGTCTTACAGTGTATTACACAATCTCTAGTTGTATTGTTCTCGTCATGTATTATTTATGGTACAATGTTTTACAGTGTATTACACAATCTCTCGTGCACAAGTATAATTACCCTAAACTAATCCATTTCGTTGATTACTAATTGGTCTTTTAGAACGAAGGAATACTCGATGCTTAATCAAAACGGGCCGACAGATAATCTAAAAAACTAGGCAATTTTTTTTTTGTCTTAGCCGAACATTTGTGACATCCGAGTCCGACTAAGAAATTAATATTATTCAATGTACATACTCTATCGGGACTATATATACTGCTTATTTAAAATTTGGGAAACCAATGATGCTAACTTTGGAAAATTAACGTATATAGGGATCAATGGATGAAAACGAAAATAAAGCTTCATTAGTCTGTTATCTTATCTGTTAAATATAACATTCATTGTTATGTAATATAAAACTCATGCTTTTTTTTAAGCATGCAACATGCTGTAACTGAGTTTTTAAAATTGAATTTAGAAAAATCACACCGGGGAAGTTCGCTACAGTAAATTGCCATAGTGAATAGCTATAATTGCTTGAAAAATCTGAATGAGAAAAAAAGAGTCAACGAGGATATAGGAGGTTTAGGACCTCGTTTTTAACAGTTTTGATTTCGAAAAATGTACTTTATGCAAATTACAACACTTTGCGGCGCATGCAGATAGTGCATTGTATAAGGACGGTATTTTCATGGCTTTTATCTATCGAAAAGGAGCGTTTTCGCGTTATCTTCGTCAAAACACGCCCTTAAAAATGTTTAGGCGCAAGACCTCATTTGTAATTAATTAAGGGGGAGATGGCGGCGGGCGCAGCGGTCGTTGTCCGATCTTCAGCGTTTCCGAAATTGAAACTGACTAAATCGTTATCAGTTCTGTGTTCCATTTGCCAGCAGCGCACGCAATATACCATTGTGGTCATATAGCCTTATTGTCCGGTCCATATGGCGAGCGAGTGAGTGCACCCGCCGCTCACCCTCCCCCCCGTGGCTCCACGAGAATGAAGCAAATTTGGGTGGCCCCCGCCCGGGCCAAATTTCGTACCGTTTCTCCGTTTTGGCGGTCTGATTGTACGAGCCAGCGGTGCAGAAGCCGCCTACCCCAAACGCGCGCACTCGTGCACGGGTGCCAATTTCGGATGATAACCTGGCCACAAACACACCTCTGGCGGAGATGCGACGCGCAGATAGGTCGTGCCAGCAGCGCCACTCCGCGAGAGCAACGGCGCTGCTGCATCTGCTCGATGCAGAAATTTCAACGAAAAATACAACCGGATCACATCTTAAATCGCTTTATGGACCAGTTGACTTTAACCTGTGCTCAGGTAAAGTACTCAGCGGATGATCGAACCATTTAGGATTGCTCTTTTTTGGCGTTTAAATCTAAACAACAAAATAATTCGTTTGTTTTCCTTAATCTATACCTCCACCTTAGAGATCGAACTTTTTGTTGCATGCGTATTGTTTCTGGAAATATAAACTTATGCTGCATGGAACATGCTGTCCACCGAAGCAACATATACTAGGAGCACTTTACTAAAGTTATACCTCTGTTCCCACTTACTGGAGCAATTTGTCCCCAACGAAAAAAATGCAATTTATAGGAACAGAGTACTCCAGTTGGCTCGTTTTTAAAAAGTAAACTACCAATAGATTGGAACGAGAGTTACGCACAGAGTCAGCTATAGACTTCAATAAGCAGAAATTTTTACTTCACGTTGCTAAACTTTCTTTGATTTTTACCACTTTTTATGGAAGTATTACAACACGCCCACCAATGTAAAGCGAGTCACATTAGTCACGCCCACGAGCTGCGTGATGTCACATGCAAGTTATCTACACAGTATAGCTTTACATTCTAGTAGGACGTTTATGGAAGATGGTGTGGCGAGCTTTACGTGTTTATACTGTACATGTATATCGATTTAGCAACATATTTTAATACACAGCTGTGAATAAAATTTGCCAACATAGCCACGTTGTTTGGTTCACGAGCATCTACAGTATGGACGATAAGGCTTTCCCTCTGGCGGGTGACGTCACGCGGACGCAATCAAATTGTTATCTAACTCTCGCAGTTAACCCTCCCAAATAGTTTGCCATCTAACCTCCGAATTGTTGCCCCCATTGGAAGGCGGCGGGGGGTACGTGTATTATGAGGTACAATACGGGTTTATACCCGCGTATACAATTACTACACATGCGCTCGATTGCGATCTAAACACGCACCTCAATGGATCATGATTACGTATTTTACAAAAGGCGAGCTTGTATTGAGTACTCGGGCGCATGAACGAGATACCCGAGGTACATTTATGTACGGTACACCTGCATGCTTGGTACCGAAAGGATTCCGAAACTTATTAAACGGGGAAGATATTTCAGATATGATTTTTTTTCAGAAAAAAGGTCGTTGTTTTCATTTTTGAAAGCTGGAAAATGGGTGGAATTGCCTATTTTAGGCATCTTCCTGAAGTTGGATTCTCGTCCGCTATAGTTATCTTTTTGTGCCACTATGTAATGCCAGCACGAAATGATCCCGAGAGTATATTTACGAAAAAGCTCGCTTTTTTTAGACTAACTTATTCTGTATAGGTCTTAAGAATTAAGTAAATGATTCAGCCATTTTTTTTATTTTTATGAAAATTGATTTTAGGGAAATTATACCCCTAGTTAACGGAGTGACTATGCACTAAAAATAAAAAGTAAAATTATTCATAAATTTGGCGAACCTATCCTAAAGTAATAATTAATTGTCCTAACTCAGATAGAAGCTTTGTTAATTGTCCTTTGGCATTCGTTAAATCACGTGCTCAAGGTAAGCTGTGTTTACGAACCAATTAATGTATTGCTTTTATACGCGTGATTTCCCTTCTTCCAAATTAGTTGAAGCTTCTGTTTGAGTACCCCTATTATTTAGTAAAATGTTTTCATCATGTTTTTGATATGTTAGCTAATGATGCCAAATGCTGCAATTCATTAAAAAAAACTATACTTGTACATGTGTGTAATGCAAAAAAGTAGACAAATGAGTAAAAAATGCACCGACGCGACGCGTTCAGCGCTGCAATAAAATGTAAATTACTATGAGCGCTTCATTTAAAAGAGAAAAGTAGCAGATTCTACTCATTCTGAAACTGGCCCGTATACAACTATATTTTGCACGTTATATTGAGTGTCGAAGCCCATATTTAATTCAAGCTCAAATTTTCCGTACCGAAAGGGTTTAGCCTATCGAAAAACTAAAAAGCAATTAACGTTTGAAAAAGAAGTTGTAGTTTGGCGAAATTTATGATAAATTAAATTTCTGTTCACCGTTTTTTATGCCTGGGGAGTATTGGTGGAGAAGCTTTAAATAAAATTTGACAGAATGACCAGCCCTATCGGTACATCATTATAGATGGCGCGTAAGTTTTAATGTATACAGTATTACAAATGCTACCGTATGCTGTATACCAGATGTTTTAAACAAACCCATGCCATTATTTAAAAATCTGTTTCGCAGACTGCATGGTCGGAATTTAAAAAACTAACTTAAAAAAAAACGATATTGTCTCATCCTTAAATTATTTTTCTAGTTAATCGTTCATTGGACAGTATATCTATCAATCTTATAACAGTTAATCCTTGGCCTACTTGTAAATAATACACGTTCTTATTTCCGCTTTAATTGGTTACTAGAATTGTTTGATTTGAAAGAAATGAACACGTTGAATAATTAAACCATAACATTTATTGCACGCAACTTTGTTCTGAAATGTTTTACCATTTGTTAAATAGAGTATATACAGCATAGTTGTGGATGAACATGCATGCATAAACAGAACTATGTTCATGCATGCTACCTGCATTTGTCCTTTCAAAATACAATTATGTATAGTAAAACAAAGAGTGGATCCTTCTGATTATTTGTCTCTATAGACAATTAATCTACAGTACTGGAAGATGTAGCAAAAATGAAAAACTGCAAAAACATATTAAAATGGGTTTCTTATAACTTTTTTTTTTTGATTCGCGTAAATCTTTGTTAACTTTCTTATGAAATTAAAACAATCTTCGAAATAACTGGCTAATGATAATGTAGATGATAATGTTTGTCACATCTACACTGTACATTACATGTATTCAAAAAGTTGTGTGCATGTATATTCGTAGGATCATCATAAATATGACAATTTTTTATTTAAAACTTAAATAGGCGTTAAAGAATATACGAGCGTACGTATATAAGATATTCAATTTTCCACAACTCTGTTTTGCGAAATCTTGTGCATCTAATACAAATAGTTGAGTAAAATGTGCCAACCAGTGTCAAAGTAAGCTCATAAGTTAAATCTGTTGCACAGAATGCTTCAAAAATAAAATTTCGGAACTGCGGAGATAAACGAATACCATATACAGTGTACCCCCAGACCTGAAAAACCTGGAAAAGTCAGGAAACTTGAAAATGTCTAGAAAAGTCAGGGAAATTCAAAATAGTCATGTTGTTGCGATTCCAAATGAATTAATGCTTCTAAGTGGTTAGCTCAAGGCCCATTTTCCGAGTAGAAATTTGCAAAATTGTCTACATTTTTCGAGTAAAGAAATGTGCAAAATTGTCAAACTTTTTCCGAGTACATATTTGCAAAATTTTCCACGTTTTCCGAGTACAAATTTGCAAAACTTTCTACATTTTCCGAATACAAAATTGTCAAATTTTAAAAAAAGATTCATGAACATTTTTTTAAATTGTTCTATGTTAATTTTTAAAATTGTCATTAGTAAATTTTGCAAAATATTTTCCTTTGTCGATTTTGCAAAATGTGTCAATTTTCACATTGTTATTGGTCAGGGAATTTTTTTTAAGACCTGGAAAAGTCAGGGAAGTTGAAAATGAAATTTCTGGGGGAACACTGGTAAAGTCGAGTAATTGTATCAAATTTTCAAGGTTTAATTAGTCTTTAGTTTTTCTTTACCCATTAATAACAATGAGTTTAAGCTAGGGGGCTTGGCCTGGAAAAGTATGGCAAATGAATGTTGTAATTTTTTTTTCATTGAAACAATGTATAAAAGGCAACACCTTGTTCCAATTTTATTTATTTTGAATATACATTCGTGATCCACCCTAAAAAAAAAAGATTTGTACAAGTTTGACAACGGCGCGAGCTTTGCCCATAGGAAATAGGCGGCTTCTGACAGCGAGATGGAGCATTTTGCAGTCTCGATCCATTGGCTATTATGCTAATGTATGCGGCTATGGGCTCACCTTTTTATCAGCTGCCAGTGAGTTTGACAGTTCTCCACTTCGATTACACTTTCTGATTTCTAATGGCTGCGAAATGACACTTTTCTGGGGGATTTTTAACACGAGGTTACATTTCTCCCCGCTGACCTTCGTCGCGATTGTGTCGCTGACAAAAGCCAACTATTTCGGACAATTTCCTCGTCAAAACGTGGGTTTCTCATATTAGGTGCTTTTAATTCGGTGTGTAAATTTTAGCGCGATTGCTGATCGTTCGCGTGTGATTATCGGATGGACCTTACTTAGAACCTTAGTGGTTGACCGCCATCTTTGCAAATAACGATACGATCGAAAACCCCTCCTTCGTCGAGTAACGAGCACGTAAAAAGCTAAAGGTTAGGCTTTACCAGCGACTTCAACTTGGTATACTTCACTCTAGATGCAAATGGCATCCAGAATCTGAAAAATCAGAGAACTTAGGAGTGGCTACGCGATACAGCTTTGCTCCGAATGCCAATCATTGCACCCTTAATTGTTCAACTTATTTTTGTACACGGAAGCCAGAAGCTAATTGTAAACGAGCGAGTTAGGTCTGATGCTTTTTCATACTTTTTTTTTCACCCCTTTCAACGTCGCAATGCCCAGAAATGAGAAAGTGAATTTACGAGAATATTAATGATGCATTTAGCCGCCTGATTTCGTGGGTTTATTGCTTCGTTTGGTCGAGGGAGAGCTCCTTTCGTAGGAGCGCCGCGGCTTACTAAAAAGCTCGATTTGATGTGATTTTTGATGACGATATTGAGAGGTCATTTTTTATCGCTTAATTAAAGCGTGGACAAAGGATTAATTCCCTATTAACAGCCCATAAAATCGTTAATATCCACGAACTAATAGCACGTTGCTCGTCGATTTAAGTGTATGTTTTCACGCAGAAATGCATTCTGGATATACAGTAGTCTTGTATACAGTATGTAAATGAAAATTTCATAAGCCTCGTAAATCTTATTTAGATTCCGATAAAATAAGTTAATGATTTCAAAAGAACAGACTTTCTGTTGTCAAAGCGTGAAATGTCTAATTTTTGAAACCACAAGCTATAACTTTATACGAAGAAAAATATCGAAACCTATATTTGAACTTGTTTAATTTGAATACGTGTATATAGTTACTTTTTGGCAGTGCTGGTAAAAAGATAAAATTCCAAATGAAATATAAATGAGAAATTGTCTTTTCGTAACTTTCTCATTTTTACGTGGGAATTTGCCAGAACCCATACATGTTAATAAGTAAACAGCTGCATGTATTGGATGTAAACATGTTATCTGCCATTTGAAGAACCTGAATGACCAGTTGCTTATATGCAAGAATTTTCTTATTTTAATCATTTAATAGGGGTACTCAGACAAAAGCTATGCACATGGCACTTTTGGTAGTCGTGAAGACATGTATACACAATATGGCCGCGTTCATTGGTTTAAAAAATTCACTCAAAAGTGACAAAAAGTGCAATGCTTAAAACTTCCTAGTAACCCTGTTATTCCCTATGGCTTTATCGGGGTGGTTCATGCAGGGAAGCATCCCTATTTTTAATCACTGTACATTTACAGTGTATTTCGTTTAAAGCAAGTTAGAACATTTATAATTACAACTTCGAAATTGTCATAATCACTACATTTCGTTCCCTAGTTTTCGTATTTAGTCCATAATAAAATTCAGCGTTTTTTTATTTTATTTTATTTTATTTTTTTAAATTGAGACTTCGTATTATTGTAGATTAATTTTTTAGGTAGGCGTTGGTGTATCAGTGGTAGACTTAGACAACTTTCAGATTTTAACTATCATGTCACGTTTACGAATACAAAGTACCATATATCCCAAAAGACACCTGTATATACATTTAGAAATATTCCCATGATTGTTTTTTTTCGATTTTCTCACCATTTCCCATATATACGAATTTCTGACAATACCTTTTGTTTTGTTCATTTGTCCTACATTGCGAGTTGTTATACAATTTTATTTCTAATTTAATCCGTAAAGTGGTAGGCCTTTTTCAGGGAGTAATTGCATGTAAGATCTCAAAGCCAAGAAGGAGGACCAATTATTTGAGCCGAAATTTACTGCCTTTTAGAAGGGATATATCGTCTCAGCTCTATGGCAGCAATTAACGTCATAAAATAACATTTTTAACTGTCCACCAAAAATGAAGTAGTTCAATATAAGGCCCACTATTACAGATTATATGGAAAATAGTTGTAAATCTTGCCTCGTTAAAAGCCAACAATTCACTCGTATTAAAGCATTTTTGAGGCAAATGACGCTTTTATTGATGCTAATAAAACACGAGTATAAAAACGATACGACATCAACCTTGATATTGAGTGCCATATAGGCTCGACCTTTAATGACTCGCTCCCTTGACCTCTGCGTCTTTTATCGTGAAACAGAACTTGTTCATTTTTTCCCTCTGGATTGGACCGTGGACGGAAATCTAAAAATTGACAGGCACCAAGAGCGGCCTTAAGGCGCGTATTCACCAACGAACCATTGTTGCGCAACACCAGCTGTTTCACAACAAGTTTTCATAAGTATGTTTCCGAAATATGTTTCGTGCAATCTGTTGCTGAAACATTTGTGTATCCACCAACGAAACAGTTAAGATGGAGGACACCGTTAAAATAATTCTCCGGTTCATGAACGGTTCAAAATTTATTTTGATGGTGTGATCGCCATCATTGATTAAAATATGAGTTAAATCGAATGATCATTGCAATTAATGTATCGGAGTGGTTATTTTATTAAAATGACGAGGAAGTGAACTTTTGTTTGGGTTGCGTCGCCTGTTTATTTCGTTAAATACGTGCAAAGTACATGTAGCTATATATACAGTACGTACATAGTTTTTAAGCTATACGGTATATGGCGAAGACAAATTTAAAATGCTGATTTGTTGGAAAAACTGCTACATGTGCTACAGCACTTCAACATAGTCGTCTGACCTCTTGTTTAACGATTGTTAAATGCGCGGGTTTTTCTTATCTAAACGCGAAAGACATTGAACTTGACGATGTCTTATTGTGGTTAATTGCAACATCGTATTAGGCCTTCTTTTAAGCCAATAGAAATTTCAACTGGCAATCGATTTGCAATTGCGAGGAACTTATTGTGCGACTGAATGTAGTTTTGTGTATTCACTAAAAGCATAGTGAGTGGGATGGGATAAGTAGCCGATTGTTAGCCGGCTTTTCAGCGCGATCACGCTGAGTGGGGCAACAACAAGCTTTTGTTAAATCTGCCAGGTATTCAAAGTGGAGCCAAAAGTGGCATCTGATAATCCATCACAAAAGCACAAACTAATGCTTCACACACATTGAAATGCAGGGAAACGTTTTTTTCACGTTGTAAACCGCCTTTGTGGTGGTTGCGTTCACTTTCCGCTCGGTTAGTTTGAAATATATATCCCGGTAAAGAGAAATATGTACAAAATAGGAAAGATTACCTAATTGTGTGCGCCCTCGTTTAAAAAGCATGCATGCTGCATTCTTATCTTGCTTGGTGGCGCTAGTGTACGTCGAGTGGTAAGCGCCTGCAATAAGCATTCGTTGTGCTCGCACCCTATGCCTTCACGATGTTCGTCAAAATTGATTTCCAATATGGCATCTTTAATATTATTTTTAGAATTCACCTCGAACGACTGGAGTCTCAATATGGCATTACTTATCGAGGATTTCACACCAAGAAGAAAAAAACACCACGAAATGTCTTCATCGGGTGAATTTTACACAAATATATACGATATCTCGATGATCCAGATAAAACTACTGGCAAGGACGATAGCTTCTAGCGCACGAGGTTAGTCAAAGTCCTCTATCATTCAGTGTAAATAAAGAATGAAACTCCATGGAATGTTTTTCGTTTCAAGTGCTCCGTATTTACTCGTGTTATTTGTAATAGAGCGTGACAACAACAAAAAACACCTTTCGGACACAAACCATGGGATAAATTCCCTCAATTTGACAAGCCATATACTTCTACATAGACTGAAATGTCTTTTAATCATATTGGCTTACAATGTAGCCGTAAAATTACACGTCGTGCACATTCACGGACACGCAGCTACTGTACAGTATATTTCTCCGATAAAGCCGAACATTTGAATAGTGGCAAAAAGGCTGCCTGAAATGAGCTTGTTTGTTGGAAAGACAAAAGGGCTTTTGTGGCCGGGATGTGCGGCGAACAAATTAAACCTTGGGTTTTCGCCCCTGCTGAGTTACAAATGGCACTGGTTGGATAATGCCCAGTTTGGTGGCGTTGAAATGCGAGCCCTACGGGCTGTCACGGCTTGTCACAACATTCGCCATCTTGCGTCTATTCATCATAGACTTAGATCATTAAAGTTCAATGCTGTTACGTCGACGAGGCGCATTTGGTTTACAGAGGCGATAACTATAGGATAATTAACCCACAAAAATGTGCGATTTATCTCATTAAAAGCGAGCCAACGCGTGACAATGGCGCTGTGCGTGGCCGTTTTTGTCAATACATGCATGTTATATGGCTGCGGGCCCTGCGCCTACTCTCTAATTTTGGAAAATTGGTCAAAATTTACATGAATACGTACTATGTGCAATATAATCTAATCTGGAATAAGGCAAGGAGGTGAACCAATTATAAGGGGGAATTGCATTAATATGTCACTCTCGTTAACATCGTTTTGAAATCCGCATAAAAAAGTGCATAAAATCGGCTGCTGTGCATCGGGGCTTAGAAGCAATACGCTTATCTAGACCACCTATAAAATCCACCAACAACAATAAAACATTCGGAGTGATTTAGTTTCTGATGTGTTTTCCAATAAATCGTACAGGTGTGACAGTTATGGGCGAAACTGGATATAACGTGGATTTACTCAATTAGGAGTGAAATTAATTGAAGGACATTGCGAGCGTTTACTCTGCTATTTCGCTTTAAAAGACTACGTTTTTGACACCGTTGTGTGTTTTCACAAAGATTGTGATTTACCTCTTCAAGTTGAAAACATGTTACTGTACTCGCGTCTGGCTTAAATGGCATGTATAATATATAACTTTAATGATTCCATTTCTCTATACATTAAGTAAATATTTTTCTCATTTTTGTTGATTTTTATTAACGAAGTACCTTGATTGAAGTGTCGCATTTCTTGTCGTCCTCGCTGAAGTGACATCAGAATTAAAAACTAATCAAAAATATGTGCTCCAAATTTACACTAATCTCTCTTGAAACTACATGTATATCTATATGACAATCCCGACGCGCTCAGGATGCTGGAATTCGCGAAAGCCAGATAATTTGAACGTATATCGACTGTACAGTATGTTGTTTACGACAAAATGCCTTTCACATTTACTCCTATACAAGTATCTCACTGAGATAACAGTGCATGTGCACTGTAATAAACTTCGGTGGCTATAGGAGAACGAGCAAAATTTTATTTGTTTTTATTTCGGTGGAGATAATGGCCTAAAATCGCTGGAATAACTTTTCTGCACTATTTGCAGATGAAATTGATTCGTAGCTGCTTGACGAACGCATGCACCGTGGAAATAATTTCTGAATAAAAAACATGCATGGTTTATCTGGTTGTTGTAGAACCTCGCATAGCTTCACATAACAATACCGGTATGAACGGTGTCCCTTTAATAGTTGTCCGAGTTGTCTCATCCGTTTTCACATCTTAGTTTCAGTTTTGTGAGATTTAATAAAAACTGCATATGTAAAATTTTTACATCGCCCGTACATGCCTTATATATACATGTATAGTATATCCATGACATGTGGTTATAACATTTTACTTTGGTATGACATGCTATATAATGTGCGAGTGCAATTGTACAATGTTTTTCGCAAATTGTATATCGTTAACATTTCTTTGCTTTTGGAACGGCAGATGAACAGTATATACAGGGTGTACACTGATATGGTTTGGCCAAAATGACAGGGTAGGTACATGTAGCTGGTGATATGTGGAGTAAAAAATACTAATGAACAGGGGGGCGCAAATCACTCCTTAACATAGAAAAGTGCAA
>JAQGAO010007273.1:0-11452 GCA_034697705.1 Ommatoiulus sabulosus
GTAGGGAAAGAAAACAAGACATTTTAAAAATACACTTTTATTAATTGCTACAGAAAAAGATAAAATTAATGAGACGGCTGCTGCTGCTTCTTTTCGATAAGTACGTTAAATTGTGGGATTGTTTTTATTTGTAACGTTATTTATTATTTATTGTTGTTATTTTTAACGTCTTCGTGAACCCCCAGTACCACAGTATACGAAATATAAGTCAGTGCACTCCATTGATGTTTTTGACTCCGAAAAACACCGCAGCTATCCCTGTGTACGAAAGTAACACTAAGAGAAAACCACGCCCATCTTAACCCGTGAAACCAAAGAACACAGAATCGTTGCCTACTATTCGTTTACAAGGCGTGGCTTCATCTTAGTGTTACTTTCGTACACATGGCGGCGCTGCGGTGATTTTCGGAGCCAAAACGTCCACTGGAGTGCACCTACTTATATTTCGTATACTGTGCCAGTACCTAATCCATGGACCCCAGGTTAAGAAACTCTGTGCTAAAACGCTGCCGCCACTTATTGCTGTGAAAAATTAACACCGAAAAAAGAATCGAGTTTACGTTATCTGAAATTCTCATTCAATTGTTTATCCCCTTGTAAAGTAAAGGGGAATCCAAAAATTGCGTCAATCTCCTGAGAAACTAACGCGAAAATAGTGTTATAATGTTTGTCAGCAACACTGCTCTCACTTTTCGATCCTTGAACAGTGGTGCTCCCCAAAACAAGGACGGTCGAATTTGACGGGATGAGTTAGCCAGGTGTTTATATGCTGTGAAGGATTCATCTATCAGAGTCCTCTATGTTAATTCCGTTTCTTTAATTTGGCTGTAAAGCAATAAGTTAACTTTTAAGTTTGCAAAACGCGAATGCAAAGGTTTTTATTTATCGTTTTCTTTAAAAATTTATGCAACACAATTGCTAGTGCAAAATTGTTGTTTTAGAAGTACTTTGACAAATGTTTAGTGAGCTCGTGGACACGGACGTGACGCGTGGCGCCATCTCTTGGCGACTTTTAACAATCCGCGCATCAAAAATTCTGGGAATTTTAAACACACTTTGCGATAATGTTACTTTGTTAAATTAGTGATTTACATTATTATAAATTTGTTATTAGCATTTTTTTTTTCGTTGGTTTAAGATATCATATATTCATCGAATGTGAAATACCGTAATCGCTACTAAATTTCATTTTTTTTAAAGTTTATTGGTGATTAGAAATTATTTTGAGTAGATCTCAACCAATTAAAAGCATACTTTAGCAAAATATAAGTTCATTGAATTGGCACTTTAATTGCAGATATTTATAACAGAATGCTAAATATTTTCTGGTCATGGTTTAGTCCTCCCCATTTGTAGTTGCTCAAAACTTATCTTTACGCATTTTTATTAATTGTTTCGTCTTTTTAGATCCTCTACCCAAATACCAAGGCCATGCTGGCTTTGAGCATTTAGCAGAAATCTTGAGGCATCAGCTTATGTCCATGCCACGAAATCAATTGCAGCCATCGACACTGACTGAGAAAAATTGGTAAGGCCTCATATCGCCAAAAAAAATGTGGTAGCCTTTTAGGTGTCATTTGGGTTCTTCATGTTTCTTGTGTGTTATTCTTATAGGTTCCATTATGCTGCACGAACTTGGGAAACAGTGAAAAAGTCGACCCTTTTCATGGAATATTGTCGCCTGTTAGCGTGATCGAAGACTTTCATGGAAATAAATGTGTCATTTCAGGTGATATGTAGAATGAGCAGTAACTTATTTTAATTGTAATGGGAATTTATGCAAAGCAATCAGAAGCTAATTATAATTGCAGACATGACAACGTTTATTTGGCAGTTAACATACAATGTAAGTACAATTACTTTCTTGAAAGCATACAACTGTTATATATGTATTACGAAAACTTATTATGGCACACACTAACTGGCTAGTTGTACAAGACCCTGTACATTTACTTATACGTATAATAAAATAAATCAACGAAAATTGCTCATTAAAAGCCTACTTTGATATCCAATTAAGGCAATCCTTAACCTAATACACATAATGTTAAAAATGTTGCGCTCATGTTTTAAGGAAGAGTTCTATCTTCAAGATTTATTACGATCTTGTAGTATGATACGTCAGTGTTCCATTAATTATTTGTATACAAATTTAAATTCTTCGGTTTATTTTTAAATTAAAAATAGGTAAAAATACAAAATGTAATGTGCAAAAACCTTTTGAATGCTCTTGCATTTGATTTTGGAATTTTGCCAAGTTTAGTTATGTTTTTAAAATAAAAGGGAGAATTTCAATTGTTATAAAATACCTAAAAGAATAAAGAAGGATCATTCCATAAATCTTAAAATGAGGGCCAAAAATATCAGCATTGCAAGTGTTTACTTTTGGACAGGTTAAGGAACGCCTTAAAAGTTAAGAGGGTGATAGCCCTATAAGTGTAATGCTAGAAATTTCAGAATCTACTCCTTAAATAAGTAATACTTACTGGAAATTTAATCCTGAACATAGATTTTCGTCATCCCCGTTTCATCTCAGGCTTTATAAATGCGTTGGATTTCACCATTATTTTTTATAAATGAAATAGGAAAAATATGAAAACGTTCCATTGCAAAATGCGATGTTATATTACATGGAGCAATTTCGAATTTTTCCAAATTAAAGGATGCCTGCAACCACAGCTGCAACCAATGAGAAAAAAAAACATATGCTGCAATTCTAAATTGGAAAAACAGTTTACAGGCATATTACGTATACTGTGTTGCATGTAAGTATTATGTAATTCAGGAGTTGCTTTCGAAATGTCTAGCATTACAGATACAGTATATGGTGTAACACCCTCCTAATGAAAACCTTTGTAACTGCGTGGTCAACTAAAATTATGGCACAGTTACCGTGCAGAAGTTATAAATAATGGGATGATAAATGGACGTTTCACATTGACTGGGAAAATGTCTCTCAAAAAGGATATTATGCATTCTACATTGTATATGCGTGAGCACTTTGTTAAAAGACTTTAATGCCTAAATCGCTTGACAGCCTCCATCTTCACACAGCTACATACTTGTATATGTACATGTGCATGATTACATTACAGATACAGTATATGGTATGACACCCTCTAAACACCATCTTATGATTCATGCTAGAATGGATTATGCTCATTGATGGTAGCATTTAAACCCTGGTGAGATGTTCTTAAGTGCACTGATGAAATTGTAATTAATTGTCATATTTGCCACACCAAAATTGTGATATTCTCAACAGTCTCCTAAATCATCATGCTGATTTCGCTTTTTAAATTTTGTAAATATTGCAAAAATTTGGGAGGTAGGCTGCCCCAATATTAATTTGCGTATACCATGGGTACAAAATAATGTCCAACATTACATGTATACAAAAATGTAAGAATTTCATTTAAGGCGTTTTACAATGATCATTCAAAAATCACAAAATCAAGATTATTTTTTGCATTTTTATTAATTGAAGAAGATGCTGTAAAGTCGTAATTTTGGAAATGTGTTCTAATACAGAATTCCAAATTTGACCAGCAATTCACCAATAATTGTAAGCTAATAATTTCAAGTTTCATTTCGCAAAAAAGCCATCATTAAAAGTACAACACTGTAACATGACCAAATTAAAAAAAATGTGTTGAGTTACAGCAGCATATTTGGTCGGTTCACGATTTCATGGACATTCTGTAGAAAGCATCTGCTTTAGGGCCATTAGTTTGGTAGAATTACTGCTGTTAATTCAATGTATTTAACTTTTCTACAGCATTATTTGTTGTTTGCTGATTGTCTGTTCTAGTAAACAAAACACTTGTTCTGGCACTTTCATTTAACATTATTGCTCATATGCCTATGTACTTAATACCATCAAAGGGATACAACCTTTCTAATTTGCATTTTAATGTAACTTTGTGTAACTGTGACTATTTATTAAGAAATCCATAGTCTGAATTTTCCTTTCAGCTTTTTTTTGATCTTTTTTGGCTTTTTGATGACCTATTCTAAATGCCAATTTCAGCATATAAATTAAAGAAACTGCGATGCCAATAGTACACGGTATACTCTGCGGTGATTTAGCACAACCAAGGAAGAAATGTAACATGCACAGGCTGTAAGGCTCCGTGCGTATTTGAGGTTCACTACCTCTTGTAACGGTACATGGCCTGATGTAACCGTATCTGAAAGTCCTTATAAAGAAGTTTTCCACCCAGTGGAACACGCTGGACAAACATTTCCATGTTCATTAAACAGAGCGCTTTGCCATTCATCAGGAAACGTTCAGCAGGAATGTTGGGCAACGAGTGCCTGTGGGCGGTTGTCCTTATCCATTGAGCAACATCTTCACGGGACCAGCTACGTGGATCTAAGACGAAACAAAAAATTAGAGTTTTAAATTATTCCTATAGAGGCAAGAAAAGCATTGTATCTATTGAAGAATGTGATTTAGCTACAGCACAATTACATTCAAAGATTACCTGGTAAATTACATGATCTTAAATTGTTTTTAAAGGGCTATGCTTATCAATTTTCAGGAAGTTAATCAGATCAAAATGATCAAGTTAAGCTTCACATTTCCAAAATTGCAATGCGCAGTTTTCAACCTAAAGATATATTCTAAAAAATGTTGCAATTTCATTATCTGTTGTAGTAGTTTGTTCTCATAAATTATATTTAAATTTCTCTCAAGTGGAAATATTCTTGTTATCGAAGCCAGGGGACCCCAGACTTGATTTGTGTTCTCATAATGATTATATTAATTGCTGTTTAGCTTTTTTGTAATTTTTCGTTCATTTTCTTTTTTTTATTTTGCCGTTGTATCCTCATTTTGCACCTGAATTATTTCATTTTTCTTCCAAGAAGCCCCAGTTTTTGATATGGGTGCATGAAAATTAACTATTTGAATACTCTTATTTCATTCCGGATAAAAGTTAACAGGTGCATAATGATAGGTTAGAAATTGTTTCCGAAGTGTGCATGCCCAATCAATTAAGAACATTTGTCCCACATTAGGCCACTCTCATCATTTCCTTTTGTATATTTAGAACTATATTCTAAATGAAAACCTATAAAAATTTAGGAAATATAAAAATAGAGTAGCAATTCGGCATGCTGTTATGAGGTGAAGCCCAGCTTTCGTTTTATTTCTTGAAAAATGCGAAATTTATTTTCAAATTGGTAATGCAATTTACCAGGTTACCTTTTCATGCAATCGTTCTATTTAAGAACGACATTTAAAATATTGATCGATTTCAAAGGAAATTCGAACATCTTTCACAATTTGGCCCTAATGTCGTTTCTTCATATACATATAAATTGCAAAGACATCACAAATATCTTCGGGGCCATCTCATTTAAATTTTGTATAGATGCTAAAATAAAATTTAAAAAACGAAACTACTTAGGTTGTTCGCAACTTGGCAGAAATGTGAAATACGTCATTTTCTATTGTTTATGACTAATTTATGAATCATTTTGACGGCAAAATGTTTCATCATATTGGTCGCAATAATGTTTAATTTTTGTTTCCGAATTTTAATTTGCCTAAAATAATTAATCATGCAGTGATTATGCTGCAGGTATCTGAAATTTTTGTTTTAAAATTAGAAAATTGGAGAAGCAAAGCATCCCAACGTTCTATTGATCATCCTTTATGTTGTGCATCCATTTCTTTGGTATATTTTTTTCATAATTTTTATAAAATTTCTAACATGCATCGATCAAGCTTCAATTTTTTTAAATGCATCGCTTGCAGTAATTTTGACGCAATATATTTTTTAATGCATTCCATGCATGCAGTAATATACATGTGTATACATAGTGTTTCTGTCTTATAAAATTTTCAAAATGTTCACCTTCATCATGAAATTAAATTGGTCAAACACGGACTTAAAAATAACGAATGAAATTGATGTAATTTCAGCTAAAAGAAGCACCAGGTAAATCTGCTACATTCATTTTCATGGGCGTGCGAACACACCTGTCCTCTATTTTACCTACCATCTGGAAGGGATTGGTCCTTAATGAGCGCCTTTTCGCGCATTGCCGGAGCCTGCAACCCCGGCTGGGTTTCAGTTTTCAAATGACTCATTTCCGAACTGGTATCATTCTGACACTTGAGCAATAACTGGAACACTCTTTTTGTATCCTTCACTGAGATGTATTGTTTTTTTCAGATGAAAATTATAATTCTGTCGTTTGCCTAGCAGCCTGCTTGACGATCCGTGGTACGCTCGTCGACCGAACACATGCCCAACGATGGAGCTAGAGCTCATCGATCAGCCTCAGCGGCATCGGCGACACTGCCTCAGTAATCACGCAGTAATCACATATATATATGGTGCTTTTGCAAATTTCCTGATTTTTGTTTGCACCGATGCAGATTTATCTTTAATTAATGTTTGTTACCCTGGTTACGGTTAATTGTGCTGGAACTATGGTTCCGCACTGCACGCTGGTCACCAGGTAAACACGTGGGGGTCGGATCCAGGCAGGATCCAAGAAATCTTTGACCGGATCATTCACACTTTTGGATTTGGGGGCTTGAATTCAGCCTGGATCTATAGAGTCGGATTGGTTATGATCAGCGACGCAGAATGTTTATCAAAAGTTAAACGGTCAGTGACGCATATTAGCGAAAGGGGATAAATGGAACATTGATTCCACGGACTGGACTTTTTTTTAATGTGGGATTTGAATCCCGGTAGCTGTTTTTTCTGCAATGAATATAGTGTCCGGTCACTATATGCATATTGCCAGAAGTTGCAGATAATTTTTTTGGTTTTTTGGCAGGCGCAACTATACTTATACAATTCTTGGTGCACGGGTTTCAAACCCAACCTTAACCCCGATTCGGATTTGTTCGGAACAATTTATCAGCTTATGTATTCCAGAAGTACCACACGTTGATCACCATATAATCACCATCTACATCCCGTGAGAAAAACTGGAGTTGAACTTAACGTACGATGTGAATGTATGGGATGTAAAAAGCACTACACGTTTGCCATCGTACAAACGAAACAAAAATCCATAGCAGTAACAACCTCAGATTCGAGCTCTTTTGAGTTAAGTTTTGAATCAAGTTTGGATCCAGATCACTTTGCTCGTTGAAGCAATCGCGTATTCCAATAAGATCAGCCTTTGGAATAATTCTAGTAGTATCACATATTGGTCACCAAGAAAATGGCAAATGAATTTGTAAACAAATCTTCGACAATAGCATCCGTTGATCTAAGAGGATGGCTTTTTTTCCCCGATTTCTGGGTATCCTCTGCTCAGCTTCAGTTTTTAGTGTAGGTATCCTCCAAAAGCTGTATGCAAAATGAAGCTGAAGCTCGGCCGATATGATATATCCACCAGATCAGAACCGTGGGAGGGCCCGTACTGGCCAAGAGCGCGTTTGGACTACAAAAACCGTTCGGACAGAATAATTAATTTGGAATTTCGGTGCGTTATCGAGGTGCCTCTGAAAGACCCCCTCGCCCGGGCCCTGACAGGACCCGTTTCTCCCCCACCATCACCATCATCACCGGCCCATTATATGCGTCCCTCACCACCTGCTCGCTCAACGTGTTGTGTTTGGTGAGCTGACCCACGCCTCGTCTCCTCGCCATAGAAAGTGGTTGCTCCTGGGATAGGAATGCGAACAAAAGCGTTTTCGGCACACACCGGTCCGAGTGCTCGTGTGGGTTATTCTCGAGTTGGCCGCAGGCACCCGGTAAGCCACTCTTTTAGCAGCGCTTTTTATGGAAGCGGAATACATTTTCTGATTCATGGGAGGGTTGTGCAGGAATAGGGGCAAGGAGAACTGCTCGGACTGATCGCAGAAAAAAAAATTCTTGAAAATCGTGAAAGAAATGGGCTTGGCCATCCCGAACTGAATCCAGAGTGTTATTGTTATCAATTTGGTTTTTGCAAAACGCCATATTTGGACTTATCATTGAAAAACGTAGGCAATGCTGGGTTCATCTCGTGATCCAAATCAACAATTTATAGTCTTCTGGGACATTTTAGGGAAACAGCTAGGGGAAACTATATAGATGTGTTCCTGTATAGTATGAGGCGTTTTTTCTTCTAAAATTTGGTAAAATTTCACAGCAATTATAAAAGGTTTGAATACATCAGCAAATCGACCGATTTATCAGGAATGAAATAAAAAGTGCAACAAATTTACCAATTTGAAAAAAAAACGGAGAGTTAAAAGTCTATATGGAATTTACCTATTAAGTAAACATGGAAAAATTCGATCAAAACTGGGTCAAATTGAACTCAAATATGTTATTGAATGTTTTTGAAAACTACGTGTAAAGATCATGGTGAACTTGGTGAAGTGACAAATACACAAATAGGAAAACCAGGAAAACTTAAAATTATTTTAGGGCAGTAGGAAATCAAGATTTTTTCCTGATTATAAGATGTTTAGGGAAAATGTGGATGCAACGACTAGAACTTGTCTGGAATGCGCCATAGATGGCACTGAACTTCGCTGACGCTCATTGCTATACAATAAACATATATAGCACATTATTATTGAAACTTGTTTTAATCGCCGATAATGGAACATGATTTTAACAAGGACTTGATATTGGGTTTCCGTTTTGTTTTGACATTTTTAATCAATTTATACTTGTCCAGTCCACCCTTGAAAATTCGAATTTTGACAATCAATAAAATATTGATTCATGCTATTCATGCGTTTATTTACTCAGTTAAAGGTCATAGTTAGGTAAGCGATAGCCCAACACTTCAACGTGTATTCAAAGTAATTTTCCTATATCCAAATGCAAAATGAAGACAAGCTTGCAGCAAGCTTGACACCCTTTGGTCACCTCTTTGATATCCGTTGCCTTGATACGGGGCAATAAGTCCCCATGTCATCTGATATCTATAATGAAATTTGCACAGTTGAAGGAAGATTTTGTCTAACATGTACAGTGTATAAACATATATATTGAATTCAAATTTTCTGAAGATCTATTTCCCAAGAAATGTTTATCTATAACATACTGTACAACTGATACAAGGTTCATTTGACTTGCAGTTACTGGAATCTAATCAAGGGTTTTGACCAGAGATCGTCTGCTGAATTCCATGCACCAATTTTCTACGAATTTAGAAAGCCAATTAAAGGCGCGCAGTTTGTTTCACAAAATCTGGTTTCATAAAATATCAAAGTTGACATTGTATACGTATAGATGTAAAACAGTGAAGGTTGTTACATTAATTGAAGTAACGTACGATGTAAATACGCAACATTTGTTTTACAAGCTTGTAGAAACTGTATGATACAGAGAACGACTCGATAGCTCGTGAAATCATCTGAAATGTACAAAACAGAGCACCAAAAATTGGTCACTTAATAATCCGCTCTAAAAGTTGTTAATTTTCGCCTAATTGTTTAAATGCATAGGCACCAAGTTTGCAAGTTTTATTTGTATGAACTAATTGAACTTTATTGACTTTATTTTCGGCAATTTGTGAAAATCAGTACAATCAAGTTGATTGGCATCGGTGCAAGTCCTTCAGTAATATATACAGTATAAGCATGGATGTAACTAACGTTAATCAGTTATAAAACCTTGACAGCAAAGGTCATATGATTGCATCGGTGAACGACGGTCATCAACGTCAAACAATGGGAAGTGGACGACGAAATCTTGTTTTAATCTCCGATTACGTTAGTAGAGTTTGATGGAATTTGATGCTGTATTCACAACCAAGCAATAGAAGACATAAACGGTCGACACACATGCGCAGATCAAATTTGCTAAAAACGCCATACGTCATTTCTACATAATTTCTACTTTTTGGCTGTCAAAAACGAAATGGTCGAGAGCTCTACTTTATCGCAATAAATCGCATTCATTTAACCAAAAAAGTCAGTCCGAACCACTAAATAATTCACGTGAGAAAAGCGGTGACGTTTTCAAAATGGCGTCAACGACCGTTGATGTCTTCAATTGCTTGGTTGTGAATACAGCATAATCGTGTAATAAACGCACGTTGCTAACAGAAGCTTTCTTCGTAATCGATTTAATGCATTACATTTTGTGATAAATTAAGAAGCGCTGTGCATGCATCATATAACTAATACCTATTACGTGTTAGTTATCCAATATCATAATAAAGCCTTCACTTTGGCCTTCGATGTCGGTT
Source organism: Ommatoiulus sabulosus (assembly GCA_034697705.1). Classification (NCBI taxonomy): domain Eukaryota; kingdom Metazoa; phylum Arthropoda; class Diplopoda; order Julida; family Julidae; genus Ommatoiulus; species Ommatoiulus sabulosus. Next base: position 10,168 of record JAQGAO010007273.1, read on the forward strand.
GCGTGATAATTCAATCAAACTTGACAAATCAATCGGCTAATCACTATATAGGAAACGTGATTGGGATTAGAAATACCAAATACGTACATTCATTGTGAGCATGTTTACTTGGAAATTTGTCAACACGATACATCAAGTTTTCTGATTCAATTGATAGCAGTTATCTGCCGATGTTCTGTAAATTTAATTTTCAGTTCAAATCTCATTGATTCCAGTCTCTGTGTTATGACCATTTTTCCGACAAATATAATTTCAACCCACGCATGACAGCATTTGAAAGCACGTAGAAGTGCTGAAGTACTGAGTTGAATTGAATTGAAATTGAAGTGCTAGGGTAAAAGAAGCGACAGCGTGGGCCGCATGAAGTATATGTCCAACATCTTAATATTTCAAAGTGGCGTTCAATTTTTGGAAACTTTTGTGGTAACTTTCTTTGTGATGATGCTTTTAAAATGTATAATGAGCAATCCTGTTTTTATGTTAATTCAACATCAATATTCTGCATTAATAAATATGTACTGTACGTGCAAGCGAGCACCCGTAATGTGCAAATTCATGTACAGGATCGAGTTCGCAATCCAAAGCTTCTACTTGTAAATACTTTCACCTGCTTTTAGACACAAAGGAGAAAAGTACCTTGCTTTCACGGCTTTTTGAGGTCAGCGAATCTCGGCGATGATTTGACTAAAATACATTTTGAACCACTTTTTAAAGAGGGTTAAGTAAACTTAAGTTGCACCTGGAGTAGAGGCGGCTGGCCATATGCTAAACAATTCTTAATTCTCGAGCTGTTTTAATCAATGAGTCCCTATAGTTCCCCGTCTAAATAGGAAACTAAAACACTAATTATCCTCGTGTTAATCAAAGTCAAGTTGGCAGTACAGCTTGCATGAAATGAGGTTTACGCTAATTTCATCGCGGTGACGATACTAAAGTGGACATACTGTACTTGTATAAACCAGTTTCCATGCTTCTATGTGACATTGTGGTTTTCAAATGAATTAAATTAAAAAACTTAAACAACGTTAATTGAAGAAGGTCGCGAGCTTGCTTCCTCGATCAAAAAACCGAATTCTTGCGAGACTGATAAATATACTCTGTAATTAATTAAACAATATATGACAGTATTCACAATGAACCAATTGAAGACAAAAACTGCCGTTTGTCTGTCAAAAACGAAATGGACGAGAGCTCTACTTCGTCGAACCACTAATAGCGGATTCGGCTGGGCACACCCGTGTTGTCCACTTCAGGTGCGGGTGCAAATGGATCACGTGTCACTTAA
>JAQGAO010007274.1:0-11452 GCA_034697705.1 Ommatoiulus sabulosus
TTGCAATGGAGCCTAATTTCATCTCTTCCCTCCCCCCCATTGAACCCTTTACCCCCCCCCCCCCTTAATTCCTTTGTTATCCTCGCGCGCTGGTTTTGTTTTTCGCTTTCAATTTCCTCTTCGACCCAATTTCACTTGAGTTGCATTTTTTTGCACGATTGTTTTTTTCCCCCCGTTATTTGACATCAAACGCATTAACCACGCTTCGGCTTATTAAGGGGGTTTTATATTAAAATAAAAAACAACTTAATAAAATCCTATTATGATAGTAAACAAATCTACGAGGGGTTTTTCCTCCATTCTCGTCAAAGGCTAATCCTATGGGAACACACGCAAAGGTCAACCCGAGGGGCGACTCTTGAATGTCAAATTTACCAACTTGACCTTTTTTTTTCGCCTAATTTGAATAATGGAGATTCGGTTAGCGCCTTGAGGGAATAGTGGAGCGAGGGTCGTCACAAAAGAAACATTTTGACAGTCGACTTACTCGTGTTAAAAGCAGAAACGTTTAAACGAACGTTTTCAAAATTCAACAATGAACACACAAGGTTCGAACGTATAACGTTACACGTTAACGACATGTATGATGTCGACGTGCCAAGAACACTTAAGTTTGGTATACTGATATGTCATGTTGAACTTCGTTCAAACTCTTCATTAACACGTTTCTGTCTTGGCTAGAAAATGGTTATTTAATTGATGTAGACGATATGCAACGTATTAAATATTACATGTACTTACGTATGTTTCTGGACAAGGCGTTGTGGAAAAAAAGCCTATTTTTCTCTAAAACGAGAAAAAAACCTATCATTTCATCCTACACACTCGTTAAATGTCCCAGAACGTGTTAGATCTTGCAAGAACTCGTTTATATCATCATGGATGCATAACGAGCATTTGACATTTTAGACATAAGTAATACTAAAGTTCGAGAAACTGGAGTGGCTTAATGCGCATTTTCCACTTAGCCGCCGCTAGTCGCACAGTTGGCGCTGCGAAGATGGACATATATACCATGTTGGTATTACGTACATGTATACGTACGTGGGCAAGTAATGTATTCCAAACTCGCGTGCCTTCGACCTTGACATGCATGTTAAAACAATGTTACGTGTTTCAACATGTATGACATTTGAATATGTTAAATTATCTTTGACAAGATTTAATGAAGATGTTCAGATCACACGCGTGTCGAAAAAGTGGTTATTCAAACTGACGTCTTTTACGAGTCATGTATACGAGCGTGCCTATTTGCGAGAAATTTCAAAATCATCCTCGAGCTTCATAACCACATGTTTCCTATAAAAGTGATGCGATCATCGTGCTGAAAAGATGGCGGATGAGAATATACTTGACGTCCGGTTTCAGGGACTCGTTCCGTGATTTTTCGGCATTGATTTTCGGTATTTATTTCCATTTCTCTCTTCGCATGCACTCGTATCTCTGCATGATACATGTACCGAAAGCGTTTTTGGGATGAATTTGGGAGCGCCGTGATTTTGCTCGATTGAACATTCATTGAATGGAAATGAAAATGAAAAGCAGAGGGGAATTCTAATTGGGGGATTGCGTCTCTATACCTCCTAAGGGTAGGGGGAGGAGCGCGTTAGACCTAATCAAGCGTGAAGCCAACATGGCGGCCGGACGCCCCCTCCTCCGGCACATTTGCTCATGATTTTTCATTAGCAGACCCATTCATTCATTCTCCATCATTTGGGCATTTAGTACATTCGTACTACACTTACTATATGCATATACCGTATATACGAACTACTTGTATAGTTACGATACCGTTTCGAGAACTACATGTAAACGTTTTAACTTTTAAGTTTTCTTTCTTCGTCTGATATATTTTCCAAACCTATTCTTAAACCATGGCTGGTGAGTACATGTACGACGATGGAGGAATTCTAAGGCACACCAATCTTTTTTTGTGGGATTTCCAAATCTCATCTCTCACGATACATAAATCAACCTCGTTAAGACGAATCACAATTTAACGGACGTCAACATTTGTTCGTTTAAACCGTATAGTTCGTATTATCAGAAGTCGGACAAAACATGACTTCAACAATAAGAACTAAAGTTTCATCATAAATTGGATGAAATTCTACCCCATGCTCGTATATGAATGGGAAGGTGCTGCAACTTTTATCGGCCAATTCCCCCTTAAAATTTTTTATTTATATTGTCTAAAGTTTGTTTTTACGTAAAATATACATGTAGGGCAAATGCTTGGGAACTCGAAAATTCCTTCGTTTTAAGCCGAAATATATATGTGTAATATCCGAATTTGGGATTCTACTTAAACGAGAAGCTTAAAATTATTCGTCCATGCATATACCCTATATAGGATTTCACCCCAAGGGGTTCGTACTATCAGAGATTCGTATAAAGCGAGTTCTTCTTAATAAGGTTCGACTGTAGTCTTATATTTGTATCATTTTAACTGGTATAACAAATCCTGCGATGCTTGTCGCATGACCTGATTTTTTTTATCTTCATTCAGTTTCTTTAAGACGGGTTACACACTATCACCATACCAAAACTAAAAACTCCATATACTTAAAACTTTTCTGGTTTGTGGCAATGAAAAAAATGGCGTGGCAAACTGTTTTTCCAAACTAAAAACTAGAAAATCAAGTTCGCAAACTAAGTTTGGCGTCGAGTGTCGGTGAGATGAAAGGGAAATAGCCAATTTTTTTGGCGGTGGCGCTGCTATCAACTCTTCGTCTGCACGATATCGATAATACTGCAGACGACAGCATATCGTATCTATCGTGTTTCCTTTGTCGTCTGCTCAGTTTTGTCAGTATGGTTTGTTGCAGTGTTTTGCAAAACTAGTTTGTATATATACGTTTTTTTTAGAAACTACACTGGCCATGTAAATGGTACTAAAACGTGCCCAAGAACGGAGTCGATTCGTTTCTAACGACGAGTTAATTGATGCACGACGTCATTTAATGCGTCCTAATGACGTTTTTTTACTCCCCTTTTTCTATACTCCCTTTACTCCCCGCTTTTACGTCACCCTTAGTCATTGACTTCCGTCCCTTCCGATATACTGCATGCGGTTGAACATCGCATTTAATTATACTAAAAATGATTTTTTTTCCTTCTTCGCCTTTTGTCCGCTCCAATGGCCGCCTGCAGCCAGGGTGGGACATTTAAGCTTATGTACGGAGTATATACTCCATATGCTCCATCTTATTTTAGCTTAGCGTGAAAATAATCGTATAATAATAATAAAACGAGAGGGTGAACGCCTCAATGACGATGATGCTCGTAAAAAACGTATTTTTCTTTTAATTATGGTGATTAGCAATATGGCGCTCGCACTTGTAACTTATAGCGAGTCCGTATATCTCCCTTGTAATTAGGCATATATGCTACATATACGCATTATCTCCCCTCACCTGCAGTTTCTGAAACGGAGGACTGCATTTATTCTTTGGAGAAATGCCAGCCCATATTTCAGGGGGGAAAATGCCTATATTTTTCCTGTACTATATATTTGGGAAATATAATGTGCAAATTTCGAATATCTATTTACAGCAAAAAAATATATATATATATATATATATATATATATATATATATATATATACTGTATATATGCATACAGAGAAGTCCTGTATTTGAAAAGAAAAATTTCAAACCAATTAAGGTAAAAAAAAAGTTAAGCGATGAATAGGTTTAATATTTTGCCAAAAATGTTTGCTAATTTAAAAAGTATACCTTTTCAATAATTTCCAATTTTTTTTTATTTAGAAAAAAAATTATCCTTTCAGCCAAAAAAACAACTTATGGATTTCCTGTATTGATTAACCAGAAATTTCTAATATTTTAATAGTTAATTCTAATCCAGAAAATATACAGATTATATATCTCCATTTTACCATTATACCTATATATGTATATTTTAACAAAACAAATTCCTATGGTAATTACATGTATTTTTTGGTGTGTCTTTAACGAAATTTCTTATATACATGTATATCCAAAAATAACTTTGAACAAGAGTCCTTTTCAGTTTTTAAAGCCATGCGCTAGACACTGAGCCACCTAGTGACGAAAAATGCAGAACTTAAAAATGGGCCAATTCGGCCAATGGGTGGCGCCACTGAAAACCGAAAAGGACTATTGTCTTGGTCATTTGTAACTTTTGTTTTTAGAAAATATTCTTGCATTTCCCATGAATTGGCAGGGATGCTGGTATGTATTTTACTATATATCTTGTGTCAAAGGAAAAAAGTGCCGATTTTTGGCATGTAAAGTGTCACGCGAGTGGACGAAGGACGAACGATAAATCGCGTTAATTTCCGACGAATGCTGGGGTCATCAGAGGATGACGGCGACATCCGCGAGTGGACAGAGTGAATGGTAGAGATAGCATAAATACAAATAAAAGCAAATTCAATTAAGACCTTTTTCAAAGGAATCGTAAATCAAGATTTCACTCATTCATTTATTAATTGAAGCAAATTGGTCGAGCGAGGGATCGACCGATGAGGGAGGGCAGCGATGACGTCGGTGATGTCCATGCGTTGACCCCTCCTTGGACGAACTTCTTTGAAATCGCGAAGGGGAGTAATTACGTCTCAATTGGACCTAATTAAGGACGTATTTTGGAAAGCAAAATTATGACTGCCATGATGTTCGATGATGCTTACGTCAATTAGAAAAGGAAAAGGAAATCAGTTACACGTGACCTTTGACCATGAATGCCTTGAAATAGCGTGTGATATTTTCGCCACGCCCCGAATGATAGTTGTTTTGAGTTGTCCGGGAAAACATTTGCCTTGATTATTGCACGAGTTCGAAACGTGTGAATGGAACGTGTAAAGTAACTACTGTATACCTATGTACTATACAGACATTTATAAATGAGCGTCTGCTTGGAGATGTTAGTACACATTTTAGTGATAATTTTAAACACGTTTTCAAATATCGTGTATCAAGGACACGTATATACTGTATACATACATGTATACATGCATGCATTATGCGTGCCAATTTGGAATACTTTAAATATCTGCTTAATATGCATGTTGATACGTTTAATGGACATTTTAAATAAATGTAGGCTACGTACTGTATACACTATATATACATTATATTAAAAACATGCATTTTGTTTTTAGAACATAAACAGTATATGTATAAGAATAGTTGAAAGGCATATATTATACGTTTTGTTCTATCCAGTTTTATTACAAAATGTCAATTCCAGTTATTTCATCTGATACCACTATTTACAGTGCACCTGTTCATTTCAAAGTTTCTTCGAAAAACTTATTTGGTCACAGATCCGTGCATGCATTTTTAGCATTCCTGTGTGAAACATGAACAGAATTGTCCGAATTGTTGACCTATTCGAAAGTGGTCAGCTTGACCCTTCGTATACGCTTAGGATAAACAAGACACGATGCTGGCACTTATTGGGGTGACAAGGGCTTGAAATCAATGCATTTTTCCATCGCTTATAGCTGAAAATATCGATCCAAACGCGAAATATCACGGATGAAAATAATCTTCTCCAACGATTCTTATGGACTAGAAAATATTTTATTTCTACAAAAAAGTTTTATAGATAACGTTGATCCGATGCACTCGAAATAACGGTAATGTCACATTTTTTTTATTGAAAACTCCATAAAAATCACATCGATTTTTTTAACTAACGGCGATGTTACGAGAGCAAACTTCCTCTAAAAACTAGCGCTGGATTTCGCGAAAAATTGCGATGCGAAGCTGTGAATTTTTTTTATTGAAACGTCGAGCTAAGCCTAAGTACGACATAATCAATTGTTTGACGAATAAGTCTAAAAAATATAAAAAAAACGTGGAGTTTTTCTGGCGAAGTTCCTCCCGGAAATTAAACGGGACGCGCATATCCTAACTCGGTATAAAATATTCGAGATTAGGCGAAAAGATGGCGGAAAACAATGCAGCTAGAGCGAGGCGCGGGGTGCAAAACACGGCAAAAAAATAACATATAAAATAAGAAAAAAAAATGATGTAAATAAAAAAAATTGACGGAAATCGAGATTGCGCCAACTCGATTTTTTTATTTATTTTTTTTTGCGCAAAAATTTGTGAAAAATCACTTTGCCATATCCCCTCTCTATAGCTATCTCTTCCTGAGATTCGGAATGTCTTGTTTTAGATAGTCTAAGATGTCAACATGAAATGGGGAAAATCAACTTTTTGGATAATGTATAAAAACCGAAACTTAGAACATAAACAAGATGGTTGCCATTGCGCCGATCTAAAAAGTCGATATCTGCAAACGAAAAAAGCTATTAAGTGAAAACAATTTTGCGATTTTCTGACAACTGGTTTTCTTTTACAATTTTTAATGCATGAAAAAACGTGAAATTTTAATACCAAGCGTGGGAAGGGTATAGTCTCAAATTTGTTTATTATTTCGGGATATCGTAAAAACTATAATTTCGACGACGATCGACTCGCCTCTATAAATTTTTGCTTCAGGATCGTCACGTGCATTGTGCGAGGTAGACGTAGAATGGCACCTCAATGCTTATTAGCTCAATTTAGGAGTCTTTTCTTCAGAGCATCCGCACGCTATACATGTATATACAAGTAATAAGAAAAAATCTTGCAAATGTTCTTTCCCGCTGCCTATGCATGCACGACTTGGTGCCAAGCTGCGTGTAACGTCCATGTTTTTATACGTGCAAATGGTGTGAGCACGCAAAAACATGTTAATAATACGAATTTTACATGTTTTTACTTTTTATGTGCGCAGAAAATAGTGGTTAGAACATATAAATTAAATTGTTTAAAGCTTATGTTTTATGCTACTGAAAACACGAGTTAAAAGCGTGTAAACTTCTTACGAAATTTCGCCTTTTCTATACCCGTAACTTAATTCATTGAAAAAATGCAGCGCGGAGCGATCAAGTAATCGCAAAATTGGTGCGAAATCCTTTACGAATTGCCGCCGCATCATGGTCGTTTTCACTTCCTATAAAATATCAATTTTTTTTCCTATCTTATTTTAATACGGGTTTTTTATAACATTTTTATGAAAGGTATAAACCCAAAAAAAATGCGAAATTGCTGTATCGAATATTTAAGTGCGAGAAGCGGGAGGAGGTTTGCGGTCAAACGTAAAAGCGACCCCTCCCTCTTTGACCCCTCCAAAAAAAAGCGTGAAATACTCGCCAAATGCGTGATAGGCGTGCAAAATGACGTCAACAGGTGGCACTGCCAAAAAAACAATGGATGAGGGGGTCAAAAAATACCGCATTCCTGAGTGGCGCTACGCTGTCTGAGGCGAACGAAATGGCGACTGAGGGTACGTTCATGAAGGTCAGTTGAGATAGGGTGCTCGTAACGTGGTATCCACCAGAGGGCAGGCGTTGTCGACCATCTTTTTACTCCACAAAAATGTGTCAAAGCGGACAAATTGAACGCAACTGTGATTCACTCGTGACCAGAACGTCTGAACGTGAGACGTACCTCGAAAACTGCTTGAGATGGAACGCTACTGTTGTTCTTTATGTTTTTCGTGTAATTCAGAAACGACTTGAGATACAACTATTTATAATTGCGTCTAAGTTTTATGCTGCAGTGGAATCTCATTAATACGAATTTCTGATAGTACGAACTAATTTTCCAGTCACGTCCGTCCATACAGGGACTGTATTCTGCTGCATCTAAAAGAATAGAATAATTAAAGCCCGGAATGCGCTCCGAGAATATTTACGAGAGTTATAGGCATGCAAAAACAGACTGAACTCGGAAGCTGGTGTATCAAGATGGCGGCCATCTCCTGTAACATCAGTATTCGATATACCTAGAAATATTATTTTTATATTCGTAATTTTTTTTATTTTATTTTCGAAAACGTCCAGAAATCTGCGAATGGAAAAATCTCGGAGTGACCAGCGCAATGACCAGTGGCGATTCGGCTGACCGAGCGTGGGAAACGTGCGAGGGGGTTAAAGAATGCGGCGCAAAATATGACTTCATTAGACGCCTATTCATACTGAGTTAGCCCCTCGATTTAAGGTGAAAGAGAAAAATTAAGGGGAAGTTTGGAGGTAGGGGTGCGGGTGGAGAGGGGGGGGGGGGAGATACCCGCGGGGACGGTCCTATATAGGCTAAAGACAGATATCCGCATTGAAAAAAAAAATTCAAACTCAATGCCATATAGTATATACGTGTAAAGCAAATGTAAATGTATACTGCATTAGAAAATGCACGCACCCTGTATTTTGTCATAAATATAAAATGCGAATTACTTAATTTCCAACGATAAAAAGTTAATTCCGAATAGCTATATGTGGAAACACGACGATGTTTGGCAAAAAGAAGTGAAATTTAATCTAAATTAAATGCCACGAAGGCGTGCAGCTTATACGTACTTTTTTTTTCTCAAATCTCATTTCTATTTGGCTGAATCTATTCCTTATTAAATAAACTGTAAATCATGCATAACTGAAATATTTGATCCTCGCCTTTTTCCCTCCGCTTTTCCATTGTTTATCAGAAATTTCAATTAACGCCTTCGCTCGCAGCCAAGGGCTTCCCCATGCACCCTTAATTCTTTACCCCCTTAATTCCCGGCATATTGAATATTCGCGAATGCGTGTTCGCAAATTCCACGCACGGATGACGTCATTCCGTTCAATTCATATGCACTTACCCGAATTTGTAGTTTTGCGTTTTTTTGCGATAATGCGAGAATATCCGATTATTAGCGCTTGCGAGGTGAAGAAATTGGATCGTTCCATTTCACTGCATGCACCGTCGAAAATCGAATCACGACTAAGTTGCATTCGAATTCACTCAAATTTTAATTCCAGACAAAAATCAAAGACGGCGCGATTTATTATAAACGATAGTTCGAAATTGTGTTGCATTTTCAAAGAAAAAAAGATTTCAAAATAGTGTAGAGCAGGGTTTCTTAACCTTTTCATCATCATGGACCATTTGCAATATTTAAACAATCTGACGGACCCCTTACAAACTTAAGTGTAGGGCAGGTTTATTATATTATTATTTATTGTTATTATTTTTAACATCTTCGTGGACCCCTACTACCTAATCCATGGACCCCAGGTTAAGAAACCCTGTCTTAAATGAATGTTGCAAGATCTTTTTTTATTTATCATGAACCAATTAAAGAGAAGTTTTATTAAGCTGTTGCTTAGTGTAATTTTCTGTAGAATTTCTTAGACGAATGAAAAGAAATATATTTTTACATGTAACTTTCGATACATGTGTATATGTATATTAGTGAATATTTTAAAGCAAATGATTGTCAAACAGTTATTTGGCATTTAATATTTTGTGAAAACTTGTTTACATGTAAAGGATGGTAAATATGACTTGTTTTTATCAAGTTTTGTCACAATTTTGGCATGAACAAGCGGTTTGCATGGTTTCATAATTGATACAAATTCAGATAAAAGATAAATCGACGCAGTGTAAACAGGTCTACTGCATCGACTCAGTTGAACGAATTGAACAAAAATCAACCCAAGAATATACTGAAGATTTCGAAATTGATAGCTATCTAAAGTGGTTCAATGTAATGCAAATTGTTAATGCCAGTGGTATTTACAGTATAATACAGTGGGAATACAGTATATATGAACCATCACAGCGAGACATCTTTTATGGAATAAATTTGGGAATGATGACTTTACAAATATTATTTTAAAAAAAATACTAACCCTACTATACCTGTATTATAGGTGGTTGAAATTGATAACCAACCATAATCCTCTCCTCCTGATGAAATCACTCTAAAAATATGAATCTATTCATATCATTTGAAAATATTCATAGTCTCCAAGTTGTATTGGTAATTACACATTTAGATTCTAAAATTAGCCATGTTGCGATTGCTCAACTTCATAATAACTGCTTCAAAGATTTGTTATAGATTTGCTTTTGAAATGCGCGACTAAGCAATTTACTACATTTTTTTAATTAAATTTGAGAAAACAATTTGATGTTTTTCACCCATAACAATAATAACTTTAATTGTATCCTACCTTCAATTTTAAATAATTGGTAAGCAGTTCATATGGAAAACGTCCAAATGTTGATGAAACCTGTTTAGGGGATGAGATCTCAAAGAAATTACACGTGCATCATTAACTATCACATATTTCACTCAGAACACGAAAGTAATATGGTAAAGTCAAGGAGTCATTCTTGCGTTAACGTCAATACAATAAAGCTTTAGTTTAACACTGAGGCGCACTATGTATCCTGCAATGTCTGCCTGCATTCAAATATGATTTTTATGATTTATGCATTTTTGCATTTATTACCTGATTGAAATATATTTTTAACTTGCTTATAAAAAATTCATGCAGGATTTTAAAATGGGACAAACATGCCACTGTAAATTCTAATTAAATTTTGATGCATTCAACCAAACGACTAAAGATAGTGGCGGATCTTCATTTTTGGGGCCCCTAAGCCCCTTCATAACCAGCAACATCGATTGTTGCAATGATGACATGTTAAGAATCTCCAGAAATGTCATTTTCAACTTTATCACTTTAGGGGCCATTCAAAAAGGACGTCCTCATGTAGGGGGGTAGGGTGGGATATGTTGAGTCACGGACACAATGTGGTCATGGCCGAGGGAGGGCGGTATGACCAACTCGGACCACTCGGTCGTCCACTGGAAAAAAAAAAAGCTAAAAAAAATAGTTCCGAAATTAAAAGGGAAATTGAACACAGTATCGCATAGGTGAGTTATAAATTGCGAAAGTCAGTAAACAGGGTACTCCCAAACCTGGAAAACCTGTAAAAGTCAGAGAACTTAAGAACTCAGGGTCCATTCGCTAAATTTTAAATTATCCCAGTACAAATTTGCAAAATGTTTATTTTTCTCGAGTATAAACTCGCAAAATTTTCAACCTATTCCAAGAACATCTTTACAAATTTGTCCAAGTTTTCCCCGAGGACAAATTTGCAACATTTTCCATGTTTTCCCAAGTACAAATCGTCAACATTTTTAACAGTATTCAAGTACAGACCAAATATGGCCAGATCTGGCCATACAAGAAATTGACCAGAATTACTCAGATATGGCCATATTATCCCATATATCCAAATATGGCTCGATGTAGCCACATCTGGCCATATATCCAAATATGGCTCGATGTAGCCAAATCTGGCCATATATCCAAATATGGTCCGTTACATTTAGCTAACCTTGGTGGCTCCAGATAGTTCCATACATACCCATAATTTCCAGGTTTGTCCATAAATAATTAAGTATCCAAGTAGCCGAGATCTATAAATCTCAATTTTTTAATTATTCTGCATTACCGTATTCCCGCGCAAAGAACGACATGGCACTATATATAGAGGGATACCTACATGCCACTATACCCGGGGAATAGGGCATGGCCATTATGTACAGGGGTAAAATTTCGGGAAATTTCCCCTTTCA